>CATIWR010308989.1:0-20572 GCA_949677035.1 Omphalea diandra | reverse complement strand
CATGTCTAAATGATTATTTATCTTGTGCATATGTTCATGTGAGATTTCATATCATTTGATACAATGCATATGCTCATATGTGATTTCATATCATTTGTGCAATGAATATATTCATGTGATAATGCCAATGAATAGGGATAGAGATGTTACATCTATTTTCCCAAGAAAGCTACAAGGTGCTTAAAAAAAGAAAAGGCCAAAAAGGTTATAAAGGAAGTACATGTAGGGGTATGTGATCCACATATGAATGGGATACACTTGGCAAGGAAAATCCTAAAACTACAGTACTTTTAGGGCATGATTGAGCGAGACTGTACTAATCTTGTGAGAGCTTACCATAAGTGCCAAGTCTATGGAAGCCTTGATCTCGTACCACCTATAGAACTATAGAATTGGACTTTGTTGTGGCCATTTGTGGTATGGGCCATTGATGTTATTAGAGGGGTAAAGCCAGCATCCACCAAAGGTCATATGTACATCATAGTGGCGATTGTCTAGGGGTAAAATAGATGGTCAAATTAATAGAGAAGAATATCATTTATTTATGGTATGTGACACCATGTGTCAATAGATAATGGTATTCACTTCTAATTTGAAGTTAAGGCATTTTTGAAGAAAAATGAGGTAATTCAATATTCATCATATAAACCACAAGCAAATGGAGATATAGAGGCAACCAATAATGATGTCAAAAATATCTTAGCAAAATGATGGAAATATATAACAGCTAGTTAAAAAAGCTATTTACTAGATCATCCATTAAAATGTCACTCTACTCCTTGGTATATGAAATGTAAGCAATATTGCCTACAAAAAAGGAGATGAAATCTCTTTGGCTATTTCTTGAAGCAAATATCTTAGTATTAGTGAATGAGGAACAAATATGATCAATTGGCATAACTCAATGAGAAAATGTTGAAAGCCCTATATCATATATACTTATATTAGAAAAGAACAATGCCTATATTTAGTAAAAAGGTTAAGTTAGGTATGATTAAAGTAGGACATATCCACTTGCAAGCTCTAAATTTGAAAGGAAAGTTCAAGTCAAACTAGGAAGATCTTTATGTGGTTAAGAAGATATACTTAAGGGAAGTAGTGAAGCTATTGGACTTCAATGGAAATTAATTCTCCAAACTTGTGAATCAAGATTGGCTAAAAAGATATTTTATGTGAGATAAGAAAAAAGGAAGAAGCCCGCTAGGTTGAAAACACAAAAGGATGCCCTCAACAAAAGTTAGGGCAAAGAAAAAGAAGCTTGCTAGGTTGAAAACTTGAATGGGTAGTCTTCTAACTTGAAAATAAAAAATGAGTGGCTTAGGAAAAAATTAAGGTGAATAAAGTAAAAATATAAAAGAAGAAAAAGAAAAGAGAGAGAAAGGGTGACTAGTTGGCCAAGAAGCATAACAATAGGGTGACCTAGGAGCCAAGTAGAGAAATGAACAAATAAGCAAGAATAGGCTAATCTTAAAGGTGAAGGATAACAAAAAGGCATCAGCAGACCATAATTAGCAAATTGATGGATATTTTGATGTGTTTTTATTAAAGTAGTAAAATATGCATAAACTTAATATTGAACAGGCTAAATGAAATAATTCATGACAAAGCATAACACTAAAAGGAAATATATTATCATAATGTAAGCAACATTTATCATACATGCATTTGAAATAAATAAAATATAGAGTTTTTCCTTAAATTATCCTACTCTTTATGATTCATAAGGTTTTCGCACCCTATGTCGTTATGCATCACCAACCATACTTGGAAATTGACACCATCGAAAGGAGAAGTCCTAATGACAAGAAATTGATAATTAGCCCAAATAGTGTCCACATTGTTCAAAAATGTTGAATGAGTGGTCCCTCTGTGAAAAAAAAGGAAGGGAACATACAAAATCCTGGAGAACTCCTAACTATCATTAAAACTGAGAAGGATCATAAAAGGTGTTAGAAGATAAGGCATGCATGAATGATCACACATCCACCATAGGTCCTCAAGGTAACTTTAGTCAGTCTCTAATAAGGCCACTTCTAGTGGATGTCATAATTAAAAATATGGACTAACCATTCAGCCCACTTTACTGTAAAAGAAATAAGTCTGAATAGGCAACGATTCGAGCAATGTTGTAGGACATACCATCTTGCCTCTATGGTGGGAGCCTCTATTAAATCCAAATCACTCATGTAACCAAATGTGAAAAAAAAAAAAGAAAGAGAAAGAAAAATAAGAGAAAAAGGAAAGAAGCTTGTTAGGTTAAAAACTTAAGGAAGCAACCTAGGCAAAATTGAGCTATATGTTAGATTGAAAACACATAAGGATAATCTAAGTAAAAAATTAGAGTGAAAAGTAAAGAAAATAAAGAAGAGAAAAGAAATAAAGAAAAATCAGAATAAAGAGAAAATACAAATAAAAATAAAATAAAGATAAGAGGAGCTTATATAAAAAATTAAAATTTATCTTAAGAAGATTCAAACCTAAGGAAGTATAGTGCTATTTGAGAAAGACTAGTTGAAGCCTAAGGCAACTTTGTCCATACCTACCAAGGTCTTACCCAAAATCATAGGTATGGGTGTTCTACCTAGCTCAATCTCTTCTATAAACCTGAAGGCTTAGAAATCCACCTCGCCATCATCTTTTTTAAACAAATACTCACCCATCAAAAAGGCTAATAAAATCTAAGCCTATGCTACACTAGAATCATTCCTAATAGGGTATAATGTCAATAAAGAGGAGAGTAGTACCTTCACCTCCCCTAGAGCATATAAAGGCACCTTCTCATGAGACAAGTAAAATAGCTCCATCATCTTGCAAATATATGGGTAATCTAAGTTTGGAAAAGTAATCTTACTTGCGCCCAAAGTATGACAATCCAAGATGGTGCCATGTTCTTCAAATAATGGGAAAATCTATGTATCTCTAAAATGGAAAGAATTATGGATGGGTCCTAAAAGCTATAACCCATGCACAAAAAGTCCATATTAAGCTTGATAAAGATAAGTGGCATAAATCCCTAAAGCTTAACTAAGGAAGAGATGACCAATCTAGGGTATATAGTCTTTTTAGAAACTCTTTGGTCATATTCTTTAGGTCTAAAATGGCTACTATCTACATAAAAATTAAGAATAAAGTGAATGATAAGAGTTTTCAAAGGATAATAAGTGACAACTACGTGAACTATAAAGTTGGCTACATAGACCTAGTCACTTATCTATACAAAAAAAAAATTGTTGTTTATATAGACAATTGGGTGGTTTGTACCAACCTTTAGCAGTAGGGGCAAAATTATGACAGTTTTCTCATGAAGGCATATTTCTTGTGAATAGTGAGGGCAATTATAAGCATTAGATTTTGGATTATTGGGATGTGAGCCTGATGATAAAAACCTTATTAAAATCATCCTTAAAAGAGTAAAGAAAACAATGCCTAAAAAGTAGCACAAGCTTGGAAAAGCCTTAAACCAAACCTATCCTTTAAACACCTAAGTCTAAAAGCCAATCCTAGAATTTCACAAGTATATTTACAACCAACTTAGATGGCCATACAACCAACTTAAATTTTTATACAACCAACTTAAATGATTGTACCGATAACCCACTAAATGCCAAACAATGGAAGCTTCTAAAATAGTGGCCTACATAACCCAATTAGTTGTATAACCAATTAAATATTTGTTAGACAACCTTTTGTCTATATAAATAACTTTTAAAATTCCAAGTTTTAAAATATTCAGTGATCTTATTCATAGAAAAAGAGGGAGAGATGAGAATGTGTAATATTATGCTATGTAGAACAAGTGCACCCCTTTTTTCCATAAATACCCCATCTTTTAAGGGGTGAGGAAGGATAATTTACCCTGAGGAATTGCTGTTAAATTTAAAAATCTAAAGCCATAAACACATGCCCATTCACATAAACTTTATAGTTAGTCACCTACACTTATGGTTCAATGTAAAAGACTAAGCTAATCACTCTTTTGCAGTGGGATCTTTACATTTTAGAAAAGAATCACATTATTTGAAGTACCTCTGAGGGCTATAAGCTAACCCCCATGCCATTTTAGGCCATATTTTCTCTTTCTTCCTCTTTGTCCCCTTTTCTTTTTTTTCTTTGCAACTTTATACTAATAACAAATCCAAATGTTTGTATAGACACCTAGTTGTCTATACAAACATCTTATAGTCTATACATACCATTGGCACTACTTACAGGCATTATTCATAGCAATGTTATTTTATCTACTTTCTTTGATTTGTAATATTTTCTTTATATTGTAAGCCTAAATATGGATGGGATGAGGTAGATTACAATAACCAATGACCTTTATCTATTATTATTATCCATATTTTATGATTAAACATTATTTTAAGAAAGATTATTATTACATGTTCTTAAGAAAGATTGTTATTTTTTATTATGGCTTGATTATCATCCTTTTTGTTCTTTTTATGCATGTGGTTTAGTGGAAAGTGATAGGGAGAGGCTAAGAGGCCAATGTCCTTGGATTCCTTTATTTTTCTTCTTATTTATACATTTTATTTTATTTTTTTATTATATCCATGAAGAGAATCCTTAAAGAGTTGGTTATTCGTTCTCACGGCTAAGCTAGCTCCTTCTCCATCTCTATAATAATGGATGTAAAGAGACATCATTAGAGCATGTTATGGATATTTATGACCTTTATTAAACCACTCCATATTTTGTCCACTTTGCTCATGCAACTTGCATTATCATCACACACACACACACACATACTCGCTTAATAAGGATGCACTTTAAACCTTTCCATGGTTAGAAATGTATCCCTCACTCATCCTTAATGTGTTGACTATATTTAAAGGTTCATTGGATGAGGTTCCGAACAATAAGGACCCTATGACTCCCTTCATATTCTATTTATGATTGATGTATGCCTTATTTACTTTAGCTTGTGGAGCATTTGAGTATATTTTGACGTTAGGCCTATATGTTTAGACATGCATAACATAGATTATTGATTATATGATATGTATCTTATAGTTAGTAACTAAGGTGTCTCATAAATAAGATAAAGGCAACATCACCCTTCCCTATTAAATTACCATGATTAAATATAAGGGTTGCCCCTGTTCAAAATTCCTAATACTAACTTGTGCTTCATTATAAGTTGCAAAGGTTAATATTTGCATAAAAAGTCTTTGATTATATGATTACATGAAACCCCCCCCCCCCCCTCTCCCCATCCCCATGATGAATGTTTGTACATATTATACTTGATGTGGATGGGTGAAAGGATGCTAAATGTATGTTTAGGGCCATTCTAATTTCAACTAATTAATTAATGTGAACAAAACTTATAAATGTGAACCATAGATTCTTGATGGCTATATCCTAAAGTCAAAGAGACTTAAGGATGCCAAACCTCATCCCTAAGTCATACCTAATTCTCGAATCTAATCTCTGATGGGGTGAAGACAAATTAGGTCTCTTAGTTGACCTATTTGGACCATAACCCATCTTCATAATCAAGTATTCAGAGTCTTATGAAAGTATTACTCCTTCAAGCCCCTATTTGCCACTTAATTCTTCATAGCCTCTACCCATCAAGAAAACTTTCTTTGAATTCTCTAATGATCCTCTCATGTGCTATTAATAGGGTTGTACAAAAGTATGACCCTATGTCCTCTCAACCTTCTCAATAGTCAATAAAAGGTTAGTAGTCGTAAGTAAGACTCCATTCATTCAAGCATAGCCATAAGATAAATGATGGCACTTGTAATGGTGACTCCACTAAAGATTAATGAAATTGACTAAACACATCATAATATATAGTTCACTTATTAATTTGACCTTATTCATTGAATTTTCCACAACATTTAATAAATTTACAATCACCACATGCACTAGGTTGGCCCTATATTTAGCTAATAGGTCCTCCAAACTTAAGACTTAAGCTTAATTCAAGCTTAGGAGATTGTGTGGAAGGCATATCACTTACAAAATAAGTACCTTTAGGTATATCAAATTGGGAGTATATGACAACAATATCCAAGTTTATTAAAGCCATCTACTATAGCAATATCTAAACCTATAAGCTCATGTAGGAACTTTAGTACCATGAAATAGGATACCCATCTTATTTGATTGCATTTCATCCAAAAGAGGGTGGAAATCCCTAAAAAGCACATATAGGTCTTATAAATATTATCCCTATTCATGTAAATATTTGGTATGTTCCATTCCTAACCATGTAAAAAAACCCATTTTGGTTTATACATTTGCTCTATTCCCCTATCCATATAAATATCCATGTAAAACTTCATCTATGTAAAAATAATTCATTTATGTAAACACTTATGTATTTTGGTTCCTTTTGTATATAAATTTTGTAATAGTCTTTTAGAATTTCTACCTTACTTAATTTAAGGGACCATAGACATTCAATATCCCATATTGTAGATGAATGTACCACTTTTAAGAAAGAGCCATTGAACCTTATCTATGTAAGGAACAAGGTTAGAAGAATATATGTTTATATGTGAAGAGCATAAGAATCTCATGCATAAATGCATTTATATATATGAATAGCATGAGGTTCTCATGTACACATAATAGATTTATCTATTCATGCATTATTTTAATAGCCTTTATTTTATAACCATCATAAGGCCACTTAGATTTTCTTAGAGGAGGAAAGGGAAGTGATTGACTACAAAGAGTAAGACACCTATTCCAATCTAAATCACAGTGCTATTAATAGCCATGGAGCAGACTAATTAAGCAACTTAGTTAAAATTAATAGAGAAGATAAAGATAGAATTGAGTCGTATGATGGAAGACTATGTTATGAGAAGGTTTAAAGACATTTGAACAATATTTTGATAAAGAAGAATGAGACCTCTTCTAGTCGAGTAGAGAAGAGGAAAGACCTAGTTGATGTCTCACCTCTGGTAATAATATATGATGACTAATTTGAGATAGGACATTACCACAGCCAAAAAAGTATAAAGGAAGGAGTTAATATAGTTCCAATGTTAGAGAAGTATATAGGAGATGCAAGGATAATGTTACGATAGATGGTTTTGCTAAGAAGCTCAAAAGGATTTAGAAGACCTTAGATCTAAATAATAAATGATGACTAATTTGCGATGAAACATTACCATAGATAATTACAAAGGAAGGAGTTATTATAGTTCTAATGCTGAAAAGGTATGTCAGAGATGGCAAGGATAATGATAAGATTTACTAAGCAACTTGAAAGGATCTAGAAGACTTTAGATGCTAAAGGGTTAGAATAGGGGGTAGACATCAAAAATTTTTTGGCTTGTAAGCAAGAGAAGTTTCTCATTAACTTTTGAATGCTTGAGATCCCTAAATGCACGAGGATATAGGACATTAAGAACTATATTTGATCTTATGTTCCTATCATGAGAGCATTAAAGGTCCTACTCGAGACCATGTTGGATTTGTTCAAGTTATCACTAGAGGGATCTTTGAAGACCTAGTACTTCTCATTGTTCAAGGTACTAAAGGAAGATTATAAGGAGTTGTCTAGAGCATTATGCTTGCAACTTTGAATTAGAGTTCAACCTCTTAGATTTGGAGTGTTTGAAGTAGAATAATGCTAAAGGGTTTGGTTACTATCTCAGAAGGTGAAAGAAGATGGCTGTAAAAGTAAGGACAATATAGACAGAGTGAGAGCAGGTCAAGATAATCATCAGGGGAGCTTTACTAGGAATTGGCATACGCATCTGGGGTATGCTAGTAAGAAGTTTTATAGCCTTAAGGGAAACAAGAATTTATGTAGAAGAATTAGAGTTAGACTCTAAGAGACAATATTAAAGAAGATGGAGTACCAACCATAAGACTAGTCAAAGTGCATAAAACTATTAATTCAATACAATGCACTCATTAAAGTAATTTACAAACTTAGGCATGACACTTTCTAAGGTGTTTGAGTGACTTTAAAAGATGGGACTTTTGAGACCCATGTTTGAAATTGGTTTATTTTCTTATGTCTTTGCATTAAATTTACGTCAAAAGGATGCAAGCAAGGGTATATAACCATGAGGGGTAAGACGTATGGCCATTAGGATGGTAAAAAATCATAAAATAGGGTTATTTTAAAATGCACCAACTCCTCACACAATCATGCATTAAAGGAAAACAATTGGATAGTCAAAGATAAAGACATATGGCCTAAATGCATAGTCATGACACAACCATGCATAATAAGAACTATTCCATTTAATCCCTAGAAAAATAACACCTGGCTTCAGACCATAGCCATGCATACCATCTTTTACCTACCAAAACACATGACCATACATTTTAACACACGATCATGTGCATAACTTATCCAACCAAGCAATTTTTTCTTCTTTTGCATAGGGTTGAGACATGACCGTGTTCTCTTACTTGCCAAAATGCTTGATCATGCATTTGCACCATACAACCATGTGCTTTTGAAATTCCCTAATTTAAGTATGCACCCTTTTTTTTCAATTATTCTTTTAAAAACCTTAGACACAATCATGTGAATCCTCATCCTCATCATCAAATCAATGCTGCAACCACTAAATCTCTCTAAAAACACCTCCTTTAACTTTGGATTTTGCTTTAATAATATCTAAATGGGTCAAAACCATAACTAAATGCAAACACAGTTCCTTAAGTGCCAATCATCATCTTCTTAGTGTTAAACCTATTTTTGGCAAGGCTGACCATGAAACAAGGCATGAAATATTATCCAAATGTCGTATCTTCCCAATAAAATTCATAGATTTAGTAGTTTTAAAGGATGAAGGGTCACTAGATGAAAACAAAGAGATTCTTAGCATTCTTTAATAGGAGGGGTTCTCTAAACTCAATACCAACTCCTATAGAGAGCTAACTTTAGAATTTTTGAATAGTTTGTATCTTGAACATAAGAAATATGATGGGTTCTATCCTTTTGGTAATATCACCTTTCAATTACTTAATAAACCTTATGTGCTTCCTTTGAATGATATTGCTTGGGTTTTTCAACTTGAGAATGATGAGTATATTGAATTTTGGGAACATTTTGATAACCAAGAAGTATGGTCTTCTTTGGGTGGGAAATCCTAGTATGAGGCATAAACTAGTAAGGTTTCATAAATTAAAGAAACTCTTTTACACTACATGCACCATTTGCTTTTATATTCGATTATACGTAGGGCTGAAAAGTAATGGCATTATGAATCACATTAAGCTTTTGTATTTATGGTTATGCACTTTAACAATCCTATTAACATTGCTTGATGGATTATGCACCACATGGGTGTGGTTTCTAAATAAGATTCAAGGAGTATTTATATAGGCAATTTTGTGATTATCCTTTCTCATTTCTAGTAATTATATGACCTTTCTTTTCATGATTATGCCAAGGGATCCTACTACTTATCTTATGTTAATATGATTACAATTAGTCTTATGGTGAAAAAAAGGTAATGATATGTTTTGATTCAAGATAACTAAGAAGAAAGTGGTGATAACAAGGGTGAAGAGCAAGGGAATGTGCCTATAGGTAAGACCTCATCTAATATTCCTCTTCTATCATCTATAGGCCAATTGGAGGAAGTTTTAGCTAAGATGGAGTCTCAGCTAAAACACATGGAGTAATGCCAAGGCACTTTTAAAGATGAGTAGTGCTCAAGACTTGCTTCCTTGGGCACTAGATTGGTTGACATAAATGGTAGACTCCGAGCTTATTTTGGACATGTTGGATTTCCACCGGCTCTTCCCTTCATGGATTAATGACCATCTCATCTTGCATCTTATTTCTTTTCTTGTGTTTGTACTTGTTTTCTTTTTTTTATGTTTTGTCATATGAGAACTTTATCTTATGTTGAGGTCATTCTATTTTTATGTTTTGTTTGATGTTTGGACTTTTAGTTAGAGCTTTTGCTCTTATTTTTCATTTAATGTTCAATTATTGTCATTTTGGACATCATTATGTTTTTATTTTTATAAAGTTTATTAGTACTCTTGAGCTTCTAATGAAAGGTATTTGTGTTGGGTAATTGAGTTTTGGTTTGTTATATGATAGGTTAATGGCCTTTTTTTATCACCTTTTGAAAAGGAAGTCCTACTATTTTCTTCTCTTTTTATTCTTTTTTATCATTAAGGAGAATGGCGGCTAAGTTTAGGGGATTTGACTTTAGTGCTTATAATTTAACTTGTGATAATCATATTTCTAAGCAATTACGTGTTAAAATTTGGCAATTTTATTGGTTAGTTTTAGTTTGGAGTTTTAAGGTGAAAATTTGATGAAAAAATTTTATAACCATTTTAGATTTAATAAAGTTGAATTTACTTATGATAATGATTTAAGCATAGCTATTATGTTCTTGTTCAAAAATTGATTAAGCATAATAGACAATTAAGAGCACATTTAGCAAAATAGGGATTTCTCTATGAGATTCTTTAATCATATCCACTTTAGGCTAGAGGAAACATTTATATGTGCTAGAACTTACTAAAAACACCATTAGAGGTGAAATCTTTTAAGGGGATGATTAAGGCATTCTTTGTTTACCATATTATTCCTAATTTATACTTTGATTTATATTTACCCTTGACACTCATTTTAAGCCCTATAAAATACTCCTTTGAGAGTATTGATAGCCTTTCTTGCTTTATCCCATAACCTTTATCACAACCATATAACAAAAATGATCTTTTACCTTCCTTATCAAGAGAATTAAGTTAGGATATGGTTATATGATGATGTGTTGTGTCATTTATGTGCATATTTGAAGAATTTGCAAAAAGGGCTCATTTATTATTATATTTTACACCATGAGATTAATTCAAGTTTAGGGGTGGCAAATTGATATTTTGATATTTTGCTCATATATATATCATTCATTTAAAAAAAGAACAAATGAAATAAAATAATGATGAATGAAAAAAGGAGATGATGAGAAAAAATGAAAAAGCAAAAGAAAAATAAAAGAAAAGAAAGTAAAAAGAATCAATGACACCAAAGGAAAACCACAAAGGAATGCATGGGTGCCTTGAAAAGAATAAGTATGGATAATTCACATGAAGTGTCTCATCATACTTCACATCATTAGTATAACTTATATCTTAGAAAAAATTCTCTTATTTTTGGACTTAACCACTTCTTTATAGCCTTAACCCTAAGCTTTACATTATAAGCTATTAAAGACCACATGATCCATAAAGATGTTAAGTTCTACATTAGCAAAGATGGTAGATTAGCTTTGCTTATGGTCATATGTGATTCTTCAAAATCGAGGTGGAATCTTATCTAATATGTGTATAAAAATAGAATCAAAATATTGAATGGAATATAATGCCAACATACAACACACACACACACTCTCTCTATTGTGTTTGGTTGATTGCGAACTAAGCTTGATTAGTTTGAACTTGTTATTATCATAAGTGATTTTATTTGATTAATAAACACCAAGCTTATAAATGAGATAATCTTCTCCTCCAAACCTTAATACTCCATTTTAGTCATGGAAGTTATTAAATTTTTATTTAATAAAATGATTATTTAAGGACAAGTAAGAGTTTAAGTTTGGGAGAATTCTTTACATCATAACTTATATGTTTTATAGCCTAATTATCTTTTAATCCATGCATTTACAACTTAATTTTGCATACAATTGAACTTGATGCTTGTTATTGCATTTTGTAGGTTTGGAAATGAAGAAAAGCACTTAAAAGGAAAAAACAAAGAAGTGCATAGTCGTGCTTCAAAAACACATGGTTGTGAGTTATAACACCATAAAGAGAAAAGAGGGAATCCAAAATGCACTACCTCCTAACATGGTCATGCATCTTGAAGAATTAGTTAAGACTCTTGTGATTGCACTAGCACACGACCATGCTTCGATAGTGCATGACCCTGCATTGTATTAAACCTTAACTCGCACATATGATCTTCTCAAGATACTTTTCATTTTCCTTCCCTCCTAACTTCCTACTTTGAAGACCTCATTAGAACCTTATTTAAGGATGCAATTCAGTTAAAACTAGGGCATGGAAAAAATAACCAAAAAAAGTTAAAGAGAGAGCAATAAGGGTGCAAGGAGAAATCCAATGAGTAAAGGAAATGACTTCTAGGAAGAAGGTGCAATCCAATCAAGGAGATTCAAGAAGTCCATAGCTTTCGTTGTTATTGAATAGATTGTCATCTCTTCTTCTATTTTTTTAATCATGAACTAAAACCTTTAAGTCTAGGGTTATAGATTGATCTTGTGTTATAATTGTTGGATTTCCTAATTTAGTTCCTTTTAATTTTCATTCATTCCTTATGTTAGCAATTACTTAATGCTTCATGTTATTGATTAATTGATCATTAATCATATTTTGTTCTATGAATTGACTACCAATAGATACTTTTCATGGAATGGAATTTCAATAATTTCCTTGGTTTTTTATTCTTTTATTTATTTTATTTTATTTTTTTGCATGGAGAAACCTTAATAGAGCATTGTGATCATTAAAGTCTTGCATGGAAAGGTAATTGCATGATGTTTAGCTCTTGTGTTGAGACTCCTTTAGCTTAACATTCTTTTATATGTTGATTAATAACTTGAGAGAGATTAATTAACCACCTCAGTGACTTGATAGTAACATTAGATGAATGAGCCAATTGGTTAGGAATTAGGAATCCATTAGAAGTTGGAATTGAAACCCTAGCCACCTTGATCTAGTTGTTCCCATATTATTGCATTATTAATTAGTTTACTTTCTTGCTTTTATTTATAACTATTCATTTCCTTTGATAAGAAACAAAAACCTAATATTTAAACTCGATCCTCGTAGGAATGATATCCATACTCACAGTTCAAAGGGTATTTTATACTAATACACACTTATCATCAAGCATTAACTTAATGCCATTATCTTTGTATAAAAAAATTAGGCATTAGAGAGCTGAAGCCAATATAAATATCTTTGTAACTAGCTGATCATTTAATTAAATATCCAAAAGAGATAATAGAGGGTGTATTAATCATGGTAGATAAATTTATTATTCCTATTGATTTTGTAGTTTTAGGCATGGAAGAAGAAAGAGAGACCCTCTTTTATTGGGATGACACTTCCTTTTTATTGATGATGACTTGGTGGAGGTTTGAGAAGGAACTTTAACTTTGTGAATTAATGATGAGGAAGTGGTATTCAACAGGTTCTAAATAATCAAACAGCTCATGTAAAAAGAGAAATGCTTGAGAATTGATGTCATAAAAAAGTGTGCATAACAAAGGGGAGAACATTTAAATCTTAAAAAAATTGAAATAGTAAGTGTTGAATATGGTTCTATTTCCAACATATGCAAGGTAAGTACCACTTCCACTTTTAAGATACATGGTAATCCTTCTTCTTCTTTCCTAATATGAAAAGTATCTAGAGACACCTCCTCTTTCTATTTTGAAACCTCTTCAACTAGAGATAAAACCTTTATCTTCTCATCTTGGATATGAATTTTTAGGAGAAAATAACATTTTGCCTATTATAGTCTTCAATGAACCAAACCAAGAATAAGAAGATAAGTTATTAAATATGTTAAGGAGTATAATTAAGTTGATTGGTTAGACCATTGATAGTATAAGCGTTATTAGTCCTATAATTTGCAAGCGTAAAATATTAATAAAGAACCATAAAAAACCTATGGTAAAACTTAAATCAAGATTTCCCTACTATTTCTCCACCACCTCCCTATAAGGACATTTGACTAGCCTTCCTTTGCACTTCCTTTTATGTTTTTATTATGTCTTTTTTTGTCTTTCCATATGATTGCATTAAACTTTAACAATAATACTCTTTTATGTTTAGTGTTATTAGAACTTTTATTTCATGATTTTTCTTTTAATTATAGGTTTTTCCCTCTCTTTTTTTTTTCATTATGCCTTATTGAATGAAAGTTTCTTATCCTTCTTTATCATGCACTACTTGACATCATTATGGATAATGATGAACTTCAGTTTCGGGTAAAGACGTAGAAATTAAGTGTTTACTTGTTACTAGTATGCATTTTGTTACATAATTTGTGTTGCTTTGCTAAAACTACATTTTACATTTTATAATGGTAATATTTGATAATTTAAGTGACTAAGGGATTTTTTTTATTGTATAGGAGAAAAATCTATGAGGATATATGATAACCATAGGTTTGAATAAATTAAGTTTACTTATAACACTAACACTTTTTTTTTATTAATGTGTTTTGTTTATGATGAACTAGCACAATAAAAAAAATATGAGTACACCTTAATAAAATATGAATTTAAGCAAATTGACAAATATACATAACTAACTGAGTAGACACTTTAACACATGCTAGAACTTGCTAAACCATCTTTTAAGCCAAAATTCTAGACTTAATAATTCTAAGGAGATGATGAGGCATTCATTGGTCTCTCATTTAACCAATATTTGTATTTCAATTTACATTACTATTTATTATACCTTTGAGCCAAATAATATATTTATGAGTATAAATTAGCCTCTTCTTTCTTTAACATGTAACCTCTATTATAATTGTATAACTTAAATTTATTTTTACCTCTTATATCAAGAGAATAAAGTTAACATATTGTTCTTTAATAGTGTACTTTATTATTTCATGTGCATTATGATAGCATTGTAAGAAAGGCATGATAAATTGAAAATTTTCGAAATTATAAGTTAAACTCAAGTTTAAGGGTGGCAAGATGATGAAAAAAACAGAAGAAAGAAAAAGAGAAGCAATAAAGAAAGTTGATTTGTTAGCCACTATATTAAAGAAAAATGTGAATAAGTATGGGGATCTTAAAAGTCTTATAAGAATTGAGTGTTAATAAATGCACAATTTGATTTGATTACATATTTCATTATACCACTCCTTGTTAGCCTGAATCTTAGCCTCACATTACAAGCTAAAAAGATGTTATGATTCTTAGGATGTTAAGATCTACATTAGTAAAGATAGATAGAGTAGTTTTGTTTATGGTCACATGTGACTTACAAAAAGTTGAACTAAAATCTCACTTAAGTTTTATATGGTTGATGTTTTAAATTTTAAATCAAGTATGTTACCATGACACACACTTATTGTGTTTATTGACTATAAACAAAAGCATGTTAATTAAGAATTTGTTGTTAATTAGGTTTGCTTAAATTGACAAAAAGTATGGATATCGTTCAGGTGAAGCCTCTAAAAGACCTTAATCCTTTATCTTAATTATTTAAATTCATAAATTTACTTAATGGCATTTCTTTCTTTCTTTAAGACAAACAAAGGTTTAAATTTGAGGGAATTTGTTTAGTGTAAAGATTAACACATTTTCTAATTTAATTCCCTTGAAAATTAGAGTTTTTGCATTCATTTATCATATAAAAAGGACCTCACATTATGTGTTAGAGTTTTATGGAGATAAAATTGAAGAAGAAAGCTTAAAAGACAAGTTTATAAAGTTTACAAGCCATGCAAATCAATTCACTCCTATGCATGAACTCTATTAAAGCTAGCAAGGAAGGAGATGGGTGTTTACATGGCCATACAAGCCATTTAGACCCCATGTGCACAACCATGCAATGAGGTAGATTGCAACTCCAAGGAATCACATTTATAGACGACCATGCATCAATTTGCATGGGTGTACGTCAATATAAAGGCAAAAATTGGCTTCATATTTCACTCTTACAAGGTTCCTAATTCATGTTATGATCAAGAACATTATAAAAGAAGGCTAGAGCATATGAATTTTATCATTTAAAAGGTGAAGAATTCAATAAAAGAAAGGCAAACCATAAAGTAAGTAGCTTAGGAGTAAGAAGATATTGATGGGTAATCAAGCTTGGAGCTCTTGAAGATTGAAGATCATATCTTCCACATCAAAAAGTTTGATTGTTATCCCTTCTGTTATGAACTAAATTTTTCTTAGCTAGCATATAGATGGATCTTGTTTAACTCATTATGGTTTATAATCAAAGTCTTTTTAGTTTTATTCATCAACTGTGTTAGTAATTACTGTAAACTTATTATTATTAATTGACTAGCCATTAATCATACTTAATTATATGAATCAAATATCAACAGATGTTACTCATGAAATGGATTTTAATGATTCTTTTAATCTATTCCTTGTTAAGATATTTTAATAGATTATTGTTATCATTAAGGTCTTACTATGATTGATGATTGCATGATTAACTATGATGTTAAGAGATTTAGTTAAACATATTGTTATATATTAATTCATTATTGAGAAAGATTGATTAACAAGTTTTGTGACATGATAATAACACTAAATGAGTGAACTAATTAGATGAAGATTAAGAACCATGTAAGTTAATAAATGAAGTTAAACCCTAGTTGTCTTTTTATCTTGATTATCTTTTTACAAGTATCTTTCCATTGGCAGTAGTTAGGTTTAATAGCTTTTAGTTTTAGTTTAAATATAATCTAACATAAGGTCTAAAACTTGGTTCTTAAGGATGTTTAATAATTAAGGACCCCTTCCCTTAAGTAATGAGCATAAGGAAATTGAATTTTATGAAATAATAATGATTTTAATGATATAATGATGATTAATTAAGATATGATATGAGTTAAAAATGATGACTAAGAGATATGAAAACAAAAAATGCTAAGTCATAAGGAGAGAGTAAATGGAAGTTATGATGCATAAGTTTACATATGCAATAAATGATGATTAATAAACATGCATGAATGATGGCAGTAGAGGTTTAATAATTAAAAATATGTCAATATTATACGTGGAAGAAAGTTATGTTAAAGTACATGTTAAAAAGAAATGAGGAAGGATGGTGAAAGCTAAGGTATATGCTAAGTCAGGAGCATGATCTTTGATGGCTATTAAGATATGTAAGTGTGCTAAATGTGTGATTAAGTAACATGTTAATGAATTGTTTTAAATGTATTTTAGATGCCTAGAGTTGGTATTTGAAGTTTGTTAAAGGAAGGAACAAAAGGTTGGAAAACAAGATTCCAAAAGGTAAGAATGCTCTATTTAAGCATTTTAGTCATTTCACTCTCTTTCATCTTTATTTTCTACCTAAACGCTACTATAAATTCATTTTTATTAGAATTCATGCCTAAAATTGAATTGTATTGAGGAAAAGAACAAAAGGGTGGAAGCATTCCAAAAGGTTGGAATGTTTTTTTTGGCATTTTAATCATTTCACACCTTTTCATCTTTATTTTTGCCTAAATACAACTACAACTCCTTTTTTCATCAGTATTCATGCCTAAAAATGGTCTTTGAAGTGTATTAAGGAAAAGGCAAAAAGGGTGGAAGCGTAAGTTTATGAGTTAGAAGTAGTGACTTTTTCTAAAATGCTCTATTTATGCACTTTAGCCTTTTTACACTATTTTTCTTTATCTTCTTATTAAATAGGACTCTAAATCCATTTTTCTCAGTTTTTAGTAGTTTAGAACACACAAAAACTATCTTAAAACCTCTCATCCATCCATAACAACTAAATTAAGTTATGAGAATCAAGTTTGCTCATTTATCTTATTCTATCTTTGAAGTAAGTTGGTGACTTTCTCCTTTTTATTTCAAGTAAGTTATAATTTACAATATTTCTTGTATATATTTTTTTATTTTTGAATAAGTGTATTTATGGTGTTTTTGAGCTTGGTGGTGATGAAAGAGATGAAGTTTGTTATTAGTATGGCAAGATGGTAATATTATTTTTAAAAGAAGTTTCAGGGGCACTTGAAGAGCATCGACTATTTCTCTTGGATCTTGATGTTTGATGGTTAATCAAATGCTAATTAGTATTCTAATATTCATGATTGAGTATGAAATTGAGACTAATTGGAAGTTTACACCTTGGTTGAACTAAAGACATTATTGATGTAGTATACAATTGGAGCTTTGAAAGTTATTGATACATATAAATTGATTATATGATTTATTAGTGATTTTTGACTTCTTAAATGTTAAATTGGAATCCTAAACTTCCTGTTAATTATGAGAATTAAGGCTTGAATGATGTTTAGCACCTTAGTTGTATTTAGTTAGATATTGATGTCTTAATAAGCTTATGATTATTCTTTATATAAATGAATTTTAATTGTAAGGATAATTGATATAGTTTGAGGTCCCTGATATAATTTATGTTATTAAATGTTGCATAGGATTATAAAGTTGAGATTTAGAGTTGTATTTAAGTCTTGAAGGATGTCTTACCTCCTAATTGGGATGAAGTTAAGTATAGATGTCATAATGGATAAATGGATGGGTTTTATGATGTCTTAATGTAAATGAATTATGTTTACAAGGAGAATTTATGTTAAATTAAGTTTCTTGAGATTTTTTTACACTCAAGACCTTATTATTAGTGTTATATATGAAATGAAGAGATATTCTTTATTTAGCAAGGGTAGGATTATACATAAATGTCTTAATTAGTTTATGGATACTTTATAAGGAGAAATGAGTATGTTGATTAGAAGTATAAATTGATGATTATGAAATGAGTTAAGGATTATAATTATGGATTACTACATTATTAAATAGTGATGTTAATGTTGATACTATGAATGAGATAAAAGAAAAATTATGACAATGTGCTAAGTTTGAAATATCATAGTTAAGTTATAAGTTATAGATAATGAAAGTTATGTTCACATGTTTGATTGATGGTTAGGGCTCCATTATCCTTATAAGAGCTTTTGCCATATTATATTATATGTTATGTTCTATTATGTATTCTATGAATGAGTTTGAGTAACTCTTCATATATTAGATGTTATATTAATACTGTAATGAATTTCTAAGGTTAGGCATATGTATGGTTGAGACAATTAAGACCAAGTATGGATAAAACTAAGAGTTAGTAAGGCTAAATAAAAAGGAATAGAAAGAACAAAGACAAAGCAAGGAAAAGCTATGGATGATAATGAAAGGTGAGGGATTTTTGTTACTTTTCACTATATATTGCATACATGCATCATCTATTTAAATCTATAGGCCACAGTAAGCTAAGATATGTTAATATGAAAGTCATATGCATTCTTATGAGATGAAATAAAATGTCATGATGCAAATGTTATTTATAAATTGCATATGATATAAGGGTAGTTTAAGGAAAAAGTGGGAACCAAAAGAGTCATAGCTAGTTATGAAAGAATTAAAACCTATATCAAATAAATGAATGATATGCATGCATATGAGGAAACTCTCCTGTATAAGAGAAAGAAACAATTGATGAGGCAACTCTCTCAACAATGTTCAATGGTGAGGCAACTCTCCCTAATAGGAAAGACAAGTAAAACAAATGGGGTTGCCCATGTACCAAGCAAATTCTGTATGCAAATGTTATGCCAAGTAGATAAAAATGCATTCATGTTATGTTATGTGAGAAATGCATATTGACAATATAAATTCCTCATTGAATTTTCCATAAGAAGCTCATCCCCTACACATACAGATTGTTTTTGTAGGTTAAGCATAGGGTTGATGCTATGATCAAATGTTTAAGGTTAAAGGCTATAAATAAAGGATTTGAGTTTATATTCCATATATCATTTATTATTTTTAATTAAAGGCTATAGATAAAGTTTCTAAGTTATGTATCACATATTATGAAGGCACTACATTTCTTCTTCATAGTTGCCTATAACAATAACATATATGTTTAATTATAAGTGTTACTAATGCATTAAGCAAAAGGTAAGTTATATCCTATACTTTTAGTAATCTGTAAAGTTTAAGTTATGAATAATATGATACGAATATGTCTAATGTTAATATGATGTAAAAAATTATGATGCATAATTAATGAAAATGATGTTAAGGCATACTAAGATTAATGGCCTATGTAAGATAAATGTTGAATGCTTGTGATAAGAAAATGAATGTTACATCTAGAATGACCTGAAGTGGACCCCTGATTCTAGGAGTGTCTAAATATAAGAGTTTTATATTTAATAATGTGTATGTAATGAAAAGTAAGAAAAGGCAAAGGATAATAAGGAATTGGTTAGTGAGTTTAGACTGCCCCAATTATGATATGATAAGAAATGAATATAATGCAATATAAGGAAATGTTTTTATGAAATGTTTGGGATTAGGCTTATCTTAAATCTTTATCTCCCATTTATACTATCATAAGGTTCTAAATTAAAGAAAACAAAGGCTAGTGGTTTATGGGTCAATAAGTATAATTTAAGGTTCAAAGTATTAGAGAGCTTAGAAATGGGCTTAAACCACGAGTGATGAAGTTTGTTATAGGTTCTAGAGGCCTTAAGCCTTCCCATTCCCTAATGTCAACGCAACTCAAAATTTGAGACATGATAAAATGATATCAAAGTAAAGGTTTAGATGGTTAAAACTTGTAGTCTAGGAAGTAATAAATAAGGTATGAGATTCTAGAAATGATGAGAAGTATATAAGGATAATTTGCTATGACTTATGGAGATATAAGATTTCCTTCACATCTTATTAGTTTCCTTGAGTTAGGATTCTATATTTAAGTGTGTTAAAATGTTACATATATGTTGGAATGAGATGGAGATGTGGCAACCTAAGATGGGGGGGGGGGGGGGGGGGGGGGGGGGGGGGGTGGGTTGTTT
>CATIWR010308981.1:0-27088 GCA_949677035.1 Omphalea diandra | reverse complement strand
TTCAGTGGGACTAGGTCAAATCCGAACCGAGATAAAATAGCCTTCTGTTTTCTTATATTTTGATGGCTTTATGTTCTGATTTTGACAAAGTGTAAAACATGAAAGTTGGAGGATTAATTTGTTAAGTGTAAGTCAATTATGTGACAAAGTGTAATTCATTTTTTTCAGATACCGAAGAATAAGAATTGGACACCTTCGTGCTTTCAGTGTTACATCATTTCATATGGACCACAGGTCGTCGGCTGAATCCAAATTCTCTCTCTTCTAGTGTCATATACATAGATGTGCATCAAGTAAATGTTTGATTGTGTGTAGGATGGATAAAACCTATATGCATATGTATTTTGAACATGAATGATATGAGTTATGTAAATGAAAATGGTCATTACATTTCACCCTTAAAAATAACCTCATCATCCACTAAATTGGTGACTTGGCATTCTTTAGGATCAAAGGTGACTTTATGACCTTTGTCACATAATTGACTTACACTTAACAAATTATGTTGTAAGCCACTAACTAAAAGAATGTTATCAATTAAAGAACATCCATTCTTACCAATGGTTCCAATGCCAATTACCTTACCCTTGGCATTGTTACCAAATGTGACATCTCCACCTTCTTTTTCTTTCAATGTCGTGAATAGCTTTCTATTTCTCGTCATGTGCTTGGAACATCCACTATCCATATGCCAATTGCTTGATTTGGTGGTTGCCATATTCCCTTACATAATAATAGTAAGTTACCTTTTCTTAGGTACCCAAGCATACTTGGGTCCTTGAGGGTTAGAAGATGAAGAGTCCTTTAATTTGAGGTGAGCCTTCCTAATATAGCAATTAATATTAATATGTGTAA
Organism: Omphalea diandra; assembly: GCA_949677035.1. Lineage (NCBI taxonomy): Eukaryota > Viridiplantae > Streptophyta > Magnoliopsida > Malpighiales > Euphorbiaceae > Omphalea > Omphalea diandra. The sequence goes on along the minus strand of CATIWR010308981.1, from coordinate 26,233 downwards.
ATCTCATGTAATAATGGCATTGGAGTTTAGACTTAGGAGTCTTTCTCCTTTGGCCTTCTCATTCCTTGGTCATATGAATGCATGCATGAACATGTATGATGAGTAGGAGTAGAAAATTTTTTATGAGTATGACCACGTTTTTTGTTATAAATGTAGGCATGGTTAGCTCTTTGAGTCTTGGCTCTAGAACTTGGGAGAGTCTTTCTTTTACCCTTAGGCTTAGAAGGCTTAGTGCTAGTAGCACTTTTCTTCCTAATTACCTCAATGCTAGATGTTTGAGGTTTTTAAGATCTAACAAAAGTGGTATGAGATAATGAGGAGGCTTCATTGAAGCCTAAACCATGTCCAACTAGAGGTGGTCTTTGTGACATAATCAATGTGTCCAAGGCTTCTTTTCCTTTATGAAACTTAGAGATTGAGCTTCTAAGCTCAATGACTTCTCCTTTAAGAGTGTTATTCTCTTTTCTTAATGAAGCCATAGAAGAAGATGAAGTGGAAAGTTTTTTTTATTGAGTTTTTGAGTTCTTCATTAGAAGTTCTTAACTCATTTACAAGGTCACTAAGAGTCTTGTATTCATCTTCTAATTTTGAACACCTTTTCTTATAAGTTTTAATTTGTGACTTATACTTGTCACACCTCATGGTTAGAGCCTTTAAAAGCTCTTCATCTATCTCATCAAATTCGAAATCAGAAAGAGAATGGGAAGAAGTACTTACCTCATATGTAAAATCTTCTTGTGCTATAAAACATATGTTGGCAACCTCTCCTTCTTCCTCTTCTTCACTTGTGCTTTCATCCCAAGTGGCTGAAAAGCTTTTCTTCTTCTCCTTGTCCCATCTCTTCTTCTTCTTTAATTTGGGACACTTATACTTGATGTGGCCTTGCTTGCCAAATTCATAACAAGTGACTTTGTTGGATTTCTTTCTTAGATTAGGAGCTGTCTTCTTGAAGCCTTTTCTTTCTTTTATTCTCTTGATCAATTCCTTTATCCTCCTAGGGAGCATTGCTAGCTTTTCTTCTTTCTTGTCACTTTCTTCATCACTTGAGGTGATTTCTACCTCCTTCTCTTTTGTTAAAGCTTTAAGAGCCATGGTTTTTCTCTCTTTCTCCAATTTGTCTCCTTCACCTCTTAGCTTCTTTATTTGTTCATCTTTTATAAGGCCAACTCATGAGTTAAGAGTTTGCTTATCAACACATCGGTTAGAACCTTTCCAATCTCTAGATTGGACTCTTGTATGCTACAAACTCTAGCACCAAATTTATCTAGAGGAAGAGTTTTAAGGATTTTTATGTTTACCTCATAGATAGTGAGAGCTTTTCCAAATTTCTTCATATTGATGACAATGGACAAGAACCTATTTATCGTTTCTGTAATGCTCTCATTGTCCTTCATCATGAAAAGTTCCCATTCGGTGACATACATCTCTAAACGACTTGATTTGGCTAGAGTTGTGCCTTCATGATAGTTCTCTAGAGTCTTCCAAATGGCATGAGTTGTTTGACAATGTTGCACTCTTCCAATCTCTTCTCTAGAGAGTGAGTTTAGAAGAATGGTCATTGCTTTCTTATTCTTGCCATTTGATCTCCGGTGAGCTTCAACCCATTCTTCCCTTAGGATTAATTCTTCATTACCATCAACAACTCTGGTGGGTAGCTTCCATTCCTTGATGACCACATCCCAAAGGTCCACCACATCTATGTCAAGATAGATCTCCATCCTATACTTCCAATTTGTATAGTCTGTTCCATCAAAGTAAGGCTTGAGTTGTGAGTGGATTCCCTCTTGTGCCATGATCTTTGTTCACCCAATGAAGGTTTGATTGTGAAGTTAAGCTTTGATACCACTTGTTGGCCTTAGGCACTAAGAAGGGAGGGGGGAGCGAGGGGGGAAAGGGTTGAATTGGTGTATAAAAATTAAAATTGGAAAGAGAGAAGAGAAATGAGTAGGAAAGAAACACACAATTTATAATGGTTCGGGTGTAAACAATCCTATATCCACTCCCCAATTCTTAGAAATTGGGTATTCCAATATCTTTCAAAGGTGTTTTCAAGCTTACACCAAACTTCACACTTTTGTTTTGAAGGCTCACACAACAACCTATACATTTGTATTTTGAGGCTCACACAATAACCTCTCTTAGTGTTTTGATAGGCTCACACTGTAACCTATTACAATTGGTGTTTATGCTCATACCCATCAATGACTTAAAGAATAGAAAAGAGTGAGTAGCAAAATTGCAAGAGTTTGGGTATAAAGTTATCAATTCTCTTACATTTACATATGTTTGGTGAGGTATTTATAGCCTCTACCCACCAAAGAGACGTTGCAATAAAGCTGGTACAAAATCATCGAAGTGTGCTAGACAGATTTTTGCATTAAATTCTTGATAGTCTTAATTCGCGGTCGCTAATACTTATTAGTGGTCGCCAAATCCAAATTCCATAAGGAAAACATCGTTTATGTCTAACGACTAGTCCACACGGTAGCTTCTGATTAGTTCACCAGGAAAATATAGTCGTTGCCTTTTACCTGCTCTCAAAAGTAGCAGTCGTGATTTATCTTGAATAGGACGCGACTCGGACGCAAATTCCTCTGCTAAAACTGTTCATCTTTTTCTTTTGGATTTGCAGTCGCTACCAATAAGTTTCCATCGCGATTTTTGACTTCCAACGGTTACCTGAGACACTTGTCAAGATGTGATTGTGGACTTGATTACATCTTGAGTTACTTCAAAATTGGTGATCGCGACTGAGGCAAGCCTTACACCGCGAATTCGTCTGACTCCAACTTTCTTTTCTTTGAATTGGTCGTGGCGGAGAAGTGGCCAGTTAATGTGTCTGTCCATTTTATCAACCTGTCTTGGTTTAGTTCGCAGTAGCGATTTATCAAGTTACGGTCGCGAATTAGAGAGCACTTGCTTACTTTGGAGATTTTTTAATTTTATCCAACTTTCAATGTAAAGATTAACTAAAAACTACAAAACAACATTTAATATGAAACATAAGAATTGATCAATCCCCTTTGTCAATATTAAAAGAGGTCCAAGACTTAGGGTTAACCACCCTAGTCCAATAGCATGTTTATGTTGCTAACCCTATGGACCCAATAGAAAATGGGTACCAAAGAAATTTTAATTTTATAAGTTTGGAAGCTCTTCACCCTCTGCTCAAAATGGAAAATCAAATGGTGATTAGAGCTGTAAAATCTGAAGAGGAGCTAAAGTTTTAGAAAAAGAATTATATTTTTGGAAAACACAATAAGTGGTATTAATTGGTATCATTAATTATAATGTATCTCTATCCCTCCTTTTATTTTTGTTCAACATGTTATTGGTGAGGGAGAGTTTACTTTACGAACAAAACTTGGTATTAGTTTGGAGTTTTAATTTAGGAATCTCTACCAAGTATTATTCTTTTCTTACTTTCCTTAATTTATGAAGAGAACATGTATCCCTATGTTATGTTAACTGAATTTGCGTTTGAATATCTTGGGTGATTTGTTAGAAGAAAGCATAAAGATAAAAGGAGTTTTCCTTTATTGTTTGTTCTGTATTTTTGGAACCATCATGTTTGCTTTATCCTTGAGGTAGATGTCTAGATTTTAGGATGAAAATGTGTGCATGTTTGAAAGGGGGAGAACATTTTTTTAAAAAGGGAAAATTCTTTATATATCTTTTTGTCATGATAAAAAAAGGGGGAGAAGTTTTAGATGCTTTGATTTGATTATTTTGTTTGGTATCACTTATGTGCATAGCCTAACACTCGGTATCGTCTATGTGTTTGACATCCAATATTTGGTATCTCATGTGGCTTGTGAAGCATAGTTGGTATCAAACCTTGTGTTGATATTCCAATAATTGGTATCAAACCTTATATTGAATTGGTATCAAACCTTGTATGGATATTTTGATCATCATGCATTTTGGTTGATATCTTACTTGTAGTTTTGAGTTTCAACATTTAGTCTCCTTTATGTGTTTTGAGTTTTTGTATTTTTGGTATCAAAGTATCTTGGTTTTTTCATAATTCAAAAATGGGGAGATTGTTATGAAAGCTAAGGGAAGAATGTTTAGAGAACATGTAACCTAATGCATTAGACTCACTCCTCTACTTTGAATGATGTGTTTTGAATGATAACAAAGCTATAAAAAAACCATGTGAAGTTCTAATGCTTTGTGCTTTAGTGTTTGTTTGATGTTTTGAACAAACCTAATGAATGGTAAAATGAAAGATTATTCTGAATGCTAGGTGAAGAATGTTTGGAGAACATACGAACCCAAGACCTAATTAACACTAAAGGGCTAGAACAAGTTCAATGGGCATTGAACATCTCCCAATAAGTGTTGGACCATTCAACAAGCATTGAAGGATGAGCAATGAACATTGATTGGATGCTACTCTTTTGCCAAAATCTTTTAGACCTCATAACGGGCGTTGTCCTTTTGCAACAAGCATTGGAGAAGTGCTCTAGGTTGAGCTGTGCTGGATTTTGCCACTGGTATTGAAGTTTTGCAATGAGCATTGATTTGAGCTAGTAACAGGTGTTGTAGATTCACAATAGGTGAGGGAAAAGTGTCTAAGCCTAAGCTAAAGCTTTTGGAACCTGAAATGGGCATTGGCCCTTCTTAATAGGCATTGAAGGTGTTTCTAATAGGCATTGAGAATTCCCCAATGGATGTGGAACACAATTGTATAAAGTTTGAAAAATAGAGCATAAAGTTTAAGATTTCTGAAAATAAATAATAGACATTGTTCTCTCTCTAATATACATTATAATTAAAGCCAACAAGTGTTAAAAGACATTCAATAGGCATTGGAAGTTACCGTTATAAGTTTAACGGTTATTGATGAAGAACAACGGGTGTTGTCATCTCTAATGGCTACTTTTGTAAAAAAGTTGTCAAACACAACATCAACTATTCCAACTGCTGGTTTTGGAGCTTCGCTATATATGAAACATTTTTTTGAGTTTAGAGAGGTTAGAGAAAAAAGCTCGAAATCATTGTGAACATCTTTGTAACTGTTTTATGTAAGCCTTTTTGGGTTTTGGTTGTATTTTAAGTAGAGTAAGGTTTGTTTTTGTTACTTTTTTTTAGAGTAGGTATTTTTAGAGCACCAATTATGTATTAGCTACCTATTTGAGAGGCATAGACACTGCTTGGATCTTTCCTTGCAAGTGGTTGTAAAGGTTGGTATTATGCCTAAAAAAAACCAAGAGTTATGGTCTTCCTAAACCTGTAAAAGAAAAGGTTGTCCTTGAGCCTGTAAAAGGGAAGGTTCTTCATTAGCCTAGAAAAGGGAAGGTTTTCTTCTTGAGCCTAAAAAATAATAGATAGGCCTAAGTGAAAGCATGAGGAGTGGAGTAGGCACATTTCCAAACCACTATAAAAATCTCTTTGTTTGATTTATGTGTTTGCTTCTATCGTGGCTGTGTTTTTGTTTTTTATTACAACCTAATTCACCCCTCTTGGATTGCCTCATCACCACTCAGTCCAACAATGTATGGATTGATTATATGAATTCTTAGTGATTTTTGACTTCTTAAATTTTAATTAGCATCTTAAACTTCATTGTTTATGATGAGAATCAAGGCTTGAAGGATGTCTAACACCTTAATTGCATTGAGTGAAATATTGATGTCTTAGTAAGCTCATGATTGTTACTTATGTAAAAGGGCTTAAAGGCAAGGATGATTGAAGTAGTTTGAGGTCCCTAATGTTATTTAAGTATTTAAATATTATATAGTATAGTAAAACTAAGGTTTAAAGTTTTATTTAAGTGTTAAATGATGTCTTACATCCTAGTTAAGGTTGAGTTAAGTGTGGAGGTCTTAATGAAAATATAGATAGGTTGTAATGAGAAACGAGTAAGTTGATAAATGTAAAAGTATAAATTGATGATTATGAAATGAGTTAGGGATTATAACTATGGATTACTATAGCATTTAATGGTGATGTTAATGTCGATACTATGAATGAGATAAAAGGAAAATGGAGACAATAGCTAAGTATGAAGGATGATAGTTAAGTTATAAGTTAGAGATAATGAAAGTTTTATTTGCATGTTTGATTGTTGTTTTGACTTCATTATCCTTATAAGAACTTTTGCCCTATTATACTATATATTATGTTTATTTTATTTGTTATATGGATGAGTTTAAGTGACTCTTCATATTTTGGATGTTATAGCAATAATGTTATGAATATCTATGCTTAGGCATATGTGCGGGTGAGATAATTAAACGCAAGTAAAGGTAAAGTTAAGAGCAAATAATGCTAAACCAAAGAGATAGAGAAAGACTAAAGCCTAAATAAGGAAGAGCTATGGTTGATAATGAAAAGTAAGGGATTTTATTGTGACTTTAATGTCCACTACATACATGCATAATAAACTTATATATAAGCCATGGTAGGGCAAATTATGTTAATATAAAAGTCATTTGTATTTATATGAATGACATGAAATGTCATGAAATAAAATCCTATTTTTAATTATTATGTGATGTGAGGGCAGTTCAGGGAAGAAGTGGGAATCTAAAGAGTCAAGCTAGCTATGCAAGGATTATAGCCTATGTGAAATGAATGTAATGATATGAATATATGAAACGACTAATGACGAGACTCTCCCGTGTAAGAGATAAGTAAATGACACGATTAGTGAGGTAACTCCCTTGAGAGTTATGGCTTGAGAGGCAACACCCTTAAGTAAGAAAGATAAGTAAACCAAATAGGGATTCCCATGGACTTTACTATCCATATGTGTAATGATATGTCTTATAAATATTGTATGCAAATGATGTGTCATGTAGTTAGAAATCCATTAATGTGAAGGCATAAAAGCATGCAAATGGACAATATAATTCCTCATTAAGTTTTCCACAATGAGTTCACTCCATCCCCCCTTTCCCATGTGTAAGTATTTTATAGGTTAAGCATAAGATTGATGCCATAGATATATGCTTTATTGGCCTTTGTGCACAAAGAAGGAGTATTAAATTGGTGAAAAATTTAAATTTTGTAGGAAACACAAATAAATAAAGATTAAGGAAAGGAAGGGAAAGAATTAACACATGAGAACCCTACGTCCGCTCTTCAATTTACCAATTGGGTATTTCACTAACTCATTAGTATTTTACAAGCTCACACTAAACTTAGTATTTAGGCTCATACCAAACCCATATTGCACTAGTGTTTAAGGCTCACACATAACCTTATAAGAGTTGTACTAACCAAATGCTCACTCTAAACCTAATTTTCAAGTGTTTAAGCCTCACAGTTACTTCGTACAAATAATCAATACTCTTACCAAATAAAAGACATGAGTAAAACATGAATTGTACGAGTCATGATCAATATCAAAGTTAACATTGGAACAGGTGAACATGAAAATTGCACTATGAAATAAACTGCCCATTTTACTTCAAACATGAAAATAAATTGCGATCATACCTCAAGATTACGGTCATGATCTTTAAATATCCAAATGTAACCTTAGATATGTGCCATCTTGAATGAGCTTCTTGGGTGATTGTTAGACCTTCTTTGAAACGTTTTATGGTAGTGAGCTTTAGCATGACTCCCATCACAAATCAAACTGGAGGTTTAAACTTCTAAATTTTCAAGCGATAGTAGTCCTAACGCTCTAAATAGTGGTCGTGAACTAAGTCTTGATCACGATCCTCTTATCTTAGGCATGAATTAGAGGACAGTTTTAAGACTTAGAGAATTTCCATTTTGATTAGACTTCCCACTAAATTCCTATCTTATTTTTTTGTAAGAACAACACTTAACATATGCATTAGAATCTTTCAGTCTATATTGTCAAGATTAAAAGAGAAGTTTGACCAATCTAGCAAATAATCTCCCTTTCTTTTATTTTGACAATCTAAATTGAATTTTCAAAGGAAATAATCTCTAACATGCATATTCTTATAGATTCCAAATGTTTGAAAGTTTAGAGGACTAGGTTAGTTAAACCTAAGTCAAAACTCTCTTTTGATCTTTATAATATAGATTGAAAGGTTTTAAGGTCAATTTCAAGCATTGATCTTGCAGATATTTAGCTATGATTACTTTGGAAGTTGAATGGAAGCCTTTATCTCAAAAGATTTAAATTTGCACTCTAATTCACAATCATGAAGCATAAGCTTACGACCGCTCTCCTCCAAAAGAGTTGAATGAATCTTATACACTTGTGGTGCATGTCACATCCATAGTCGTGACCATGACTTTTGTATTCACTTAGAGGGAACCAAATTTTCAACCATATCATGGTAGATGTCCCAAAGAATCATTAGAAGATCAAATTTCATGGTAGAAAAAGTATTATAGCGACCACAAATTTAGTGAAGCAATTTCTCCATTTAAGTAGACGATTTCGCGATGAGCATAACATCCAGAAACGAAAATAGAGACTGACTTTTACTATTACTCAAGAAATACAATGACTATTTTTCTTGAAGAACTAAGGGTTTGGTGCAACGTGGACTAGTCGTTATGTGAATCTCACAATCATAAATGAAGGTCTTGATCATAAATTCATTTGACAAGCAATAATGCAAGATCTGCCTAACATACTTTAGAGATTTGAAAATAGTTTTATTTGTAATGTCTCTTTGGTGGTTGCATCTTATAAATACATCACCAAATGGATTTGAGTGTAAGTGAATAATATTCATCATAGCAAAACTCTTGCAATTTTATTTCTTAACCTTTAAGCTTTCAATTTCTTATAATTGTGTTATAGTTTGGTGTGAGCATTAAACACCAGTGAGTTTAGGTTTAAGAGTGAGCCTTTATAATAGAAACTTTTGTTTGGGGTTTAGAGTGAGCTTTGCAAAACTCTTGCATAGATTGAGTGTTAACCTTGCGAAACACTAATGAGCTTATGTGTGAGCCTTATAAAAACACAAGTTGTAAAGTTAGGTGTAAGCTTTAAAACACCATTGAAGATTAGTGAAACACCTAATTGGGAGAACTTGGGAGGCTAGTTGTGGGTGTGTTCAAGACCTTGGTAAAGACAGGCACGATTGAGGCAAATGCAAAATTCATAGTCATGGACATTCCAATCACTTTTTCGCTTCTACATGGAAGATGATGGTACCACCCATTGGGTGGTGTCCCTTCTACTGTCTATACGACATTAAGATTCTTTGCAATAAAGAGATCATGACAATTTATGTAGAGGTTGGTGAAATTGTGTCAGCTCTGAGCATGGCTATTTTGCATCTCTGTAGGTTTTAGGTCACCACAGTCACCAATAAGTGGGTTAATCTAAAAGTAATAGGGACTATGAAGAATATGAGCTTTCTTCTAGGACAAAGGTTAGGGAAAAATTCTATCGGTATATCAGAGTTTCCATAAATCCCTACTCAGATCATAGGGAAAGGATTGAGGTATCGTGGTAAAAGGTCAGAGCTAGAATTAAGGGACTTATGTGAACCATTATAAGATTTCTTTATGAAAAAAGGGGAGGCCACTAAAGAGGATGAACAGAAGGCAACCTAGAATGTGGAACCACCGAACAAGAATATAAATGATCTCAATAAGGCTTTTTTTTTGCTATATGTCGATGAATTGTAGTATCAAAATTATTAAGACTCAATAAAAGAGGAGGATGATAAAAAAAAGAGAAAGAAGAAGGGGAAATATGTTGTAAAATCAAAGAATGATCAAGAACCAGGTCAGCCTATGATCCTGTATAGGCCTTAGCCTATATGGCCATGGAATGACAAGGAGAAGATCCCTAATGAATAAAGGCAACAGTATCTGCTGGATTAGGATTTTAGGGCCACTTAGGAAGATCATACAAAGAAAGGGTCTAAATTGATAAAGTAGGATGCATCCTTTATGGATTCGAAATGGGAGTATATTGGGCCATGCAAGTTTATTGAGGTTTTGTACATAGGGATAAAATTGAAAGGTATCGAGAGCATGATTGTGAACTCCATTAAGCAAGTAAGAGGTGAGGAAATGAAGAATTATATGGTAGAAATTGAGTCCACCATGGTAGATGGAGCAACACTTTAGGTAGAATATTTGAAGATTGAGCCAAAGGATGATAAGATGAAATAGAGTTTTAAGGAAGTTGTCAAGGCTATCATTGGCACAGAGAATGGGGAAGAGGTAGATCCTATGCAGAATGCTGATCTTAGGTACTGACTGAAGAAGTAAAAAATGAAGAAGGGGAAAAGACTTAGGCAAATGAGACTCCAACCAACTAACAAAATGAAGAGGACTTTATTGCTACTACTGATGTTCTTATTTCTAGTCTTTTTGAGAATGATGATGTATTTCTTTCTAAGTTTAATGAATAATGAGTTTGGTTACTTGTGTGATGTGTTTTTTGACATTAGCGTGTATAGAATGCATCATTTCATGAGCATTTTTAACATTAATTCTATGTATACCACTGCATTTAATGTTGGCACATAGGATAGTTCAAAAATCTTGCTCATCGCTAGTGACATCACACTAGAGGAGCGAAGGAAGTTTGGATAGCTACTCAAGAAATATCAAAGGGTTTTTGCCTAGATGTATGAAGACATGCCGGGATTGACAAATGGATTACAGAACATAGAATTTTAAACTACCCACACATGAAACTAGTAAAGTAGAAGTTTCGAAGGATAAGACCTGAGTGGGCCCAGTTATTTAAGGAAGAAGTAGTAAAGCAATTGGATGCCAAATTCTTAGAGGTAATAGATTACCTCAAATGGTTAGCCAATATAGTGTCGGTATCAAAGAAGGATGAGAGAGCAAGGATGTGTCTTAGTTATAGGGCTTTGAATAAGGCATGCCCACAAGATGATTTTCCTTTACCACACATAGACATATTAGTGGATAACACCACAACTTGCATTATGTATTCCTTCGTGGATAGGTTCTCCAGGTATAACCGAATTCTCATGGCAATCACAAATAAGGTGAAAATGACTTTTATCACAGAATAAGGAATATATTGCTACAAGGTGATGTCGTTTGGGCTAAAGAATGAGGGTGCGACATATTAGCGAATGGTGGTTGCCCTATTGCATGATTTAATCCATAAACAAGTGGAAGTGTATGAGGATGACATGATGGTGAAGTTGAAAGCTAGGGAAGGGCACTTTAAATCTATTAAGAAATTATTGAAGTGGGTTGATGAGTATTACTTAAGGTTAAATTTAAAGAAGTGGGTTGATGAGTATTACTTGAGGTTAAATTTAAAGAAGTGTGTGTTAATATTGAGAAGAAATTAAGGTAGATTCATATAAGGTGAAGGCAATTCAAGATATGTTTACACCTAAGTCAGAAAAAAGAGATATGAGGTTTTTTGGGTTACTTACAGTACATTAGTCGATTTACAACAAGAGTAACTATAACAATAATTTTCATTTACAAATCATGGCATTCATGTCCGAAAAAACATACACATAAAGGTTTATTCATCATACATATACAATCCAACAATGTATTTGATTTATGTATATGTTAACTAATGATAAAGTCTAGTGACCATAAATAGTTTCCTATCTAGATATATGTACATGACACAAGGAGAAAGAGAGAGAGAGTTGGAATTCAGTCGATGACCTATAGTCCCTATATCTCTATGTAAAACTCTAAGCACCAAAGTGTCCAATCCTTATGCTTCAGTATCTGAGTCACGACTTAATGAATAAAAACAATAATTAGATTCTTATGGCATAACCAATAATTAAATATCATCAGGATACATTACAAGTATAATAATTGATATGTAAGTAAAAATGCAATAGATTGATTTTTGTCGTCACCTTGCAAGGCAGACACTGCTCTCGAGAATTCATGTGATCTAAGTGACATTTGATTTTCCTAGCCAACATATAACAAGTGGATCATTTGATTGATAGCATGTGCCAATAGGACATATTGGTCCCTTTTTCCATGTGATTTGCAAGTGTTTGACAAGCCGGTCACAACATCCTTTTAGTTCCATATACAAGTGTTCATTCATAATGGTAGACCAAGTAATCACTAAGAGTATATAATTCTCACTTGACTTGTATTCACATGTAAAGTGTAACAATTCAATCTCATATATATGTAATATAACATAATCATATTACAAAATTATCACACATTCACATTAGAATCTAATTATGATTTTTACTCACCTTTTGATGTGACCAATCTTTATGGTAGGTTTGGCTCTCTCTAGGACTTCCTCAAAGTGTTGAGATTCTAACATTTGATGCATACATGGTTATAAGTATGTCAAAATGATTAGGAATGCTTAACATGCAAATGTGGCATGATCCATGCAAATGGACCTAGTGTTTATGCATATTTTCCTTATATGGCAGCCTAATCTTGCTACACTCTTACAACGATAACTCTAGATATACTAATCCAAATGACTTGATTCTTTTTTTCAAATAAACTAGACACATAATGATACAACATATTCAAATTTTAGGTCAATATAAGACAGAAAATGTGGTGAATTTTTGAATTTTGCCGTGTTTCAATGTCATCTCAGTCTGAATAGGTCTTATAATCTTGGGTATATCTCCAATTGTACAAATCCAATTGCAAAAGTGATCTACTAAAAGTTACAAAACATATAAACGAACATTTTTCACATTTTACTCATTGTCTAATTGAGTCTATAAAGTCACCAAAATGAATGACAAATCTCAGGGTGAGCAGGTTTTTAACATATCGATAATCAGTCATAATGAAGGGGAAATATCTACAAAAAATCTAAAAAACTATGCTAAATTTGACAAAAATATTTCAAAGGCATGTATATTAGACATAAATATAAAACTTTTAAGTTTGTCACATCATCAAATTCTGAATCTATGGCCATCAAATTCTTGGAAAATATAATTATAAGACTAATGAGGTTTTATCAATTTCAGGGTCAGCCACAATCAATGGGCCATATTTTTTTATCACACAACAAATCAAGCAAAACTGCTTCATAGTTATTTATAAAGGATATAACCCTACAAATTTCATATTTTACACTTTGTCTAAATCAGCACATAAAGTCATCAACATATATGAAAACAGAAAGACTGAGGTTATTTCAGTTGGTTGTGAACCAACCCTAATGAAGGAGTCATATCTCCTCACACACACAAATCAAGCAAAAATGTTTCACAAAAATTTATATATGGTATAAAGCTATAACTTTTATATTTTACACTTTTCCTAATTCCTCTTCTAGGGTTATGAAATTATGGGTACAAAATTTTGCTCTAACAACAAAACCAACACAATCAAGTCTTACTTCTCTTGAATTTCAACTTCCATACATGAGCTTTACCTCAAATACTCCATAATTCTTACAAACCATGCATAAATAACATGTCATAAGGGGTTATTTTCATGTGGGGAGAAGATAAATTAACTTACCTATTTCCCTAGAACCAAAAAAACTTAGGATTCCTTCATAGGTAGCTCACTCTTTTCCCACTCCTTCTTCTTCTTCCTTTCTTTCATTTTTCCTTAGCTCTCTCTTTCTTCTATTGTGCCTCACATTTAACCTCTCTATTATGATCCTAAAGGGTGAAAAATTCCATTTGTAAACCTACTGCAATAAGACAAAATCATGGTGTTTCATTTTCATTGATTAGAAGTTCACTTTCCTCTTTTAGTCCCTCTTCTTCACTCCTTCATCACCTTCATCCATCTCTTAATCCCCCTATGCTCCTTATACATTTAAATAAACTCTAAAACACCATTATTTATGATGCTATAACATGCACACAACATAAGATAATTTTCCATGCAACTATACAAACATTACATATATGTTCAAGTGTCCTAAATGCAATGGTGCAAGTGTCATCATCAAGCGTATCCAATTCACATGTCTAAACGATCATTTTTCCAATGTATATGTTTATGTGGGATTTAAAATTATTTATGTAATGAATGTGTTCATGCGATAATGCCAATGAATGTGGATAAGGATGTTACACTAACTCCCATTTATAAGCCGATCTTCAAGCTGTTAAGGAAGGATCAACAAGTAAAGTGGAATGAATAGTGCCAAATGTCCTTTGAGAGAATAAAAGAGTATCTGACTAACCCAGTAGTCTTAAAGCCATCAAAGCCTAAAAAATTGCTAGCATTGTATCTAACAATAAAAAATAGTTCTCTTGGTGCAATGGTATCTCGAGAGGATAGAATAGGAAATAAGCAAGTTATGTACTATCTTAGTAAAAGTTGCTTCCTATGAAAAGAAGTAAAATTCGATGAAGAAGATTGTTTGGCACTAGTTTGGATGATAAAGAAATTAAGGCATTATTTTTAGTAATATTTAATGGAAGTGGTTTAAAAACTTAATCTGATTAAGTACTTAAATGAGGCTCCTTCCCTTACTGAAGGATTGGCAAAGTGGTTGATCTTATTGACTGAATTTGATATTAAGTATGTAGCCAAAAAGGTGATCAAGGGATAAGCAATTTTAGAGTACTTAGCACAACAACCCCTTAAAGAAGGACAATATAAACTTTTTTATGTTCTTAGATGAACGATTAGTTGCAATTGAGCCTCAAGGGTAGAGAGCATACTTCAATGGAGTTATAAATAAGAAAGGGGTAGGCGTAGGGGTAGTTATGATCTCACCAAAAGGAGAACTCTTTCCTATAGCTAAAAAGCTCGATTACAAGGTGACTAACAATATTGCTAAATATGAACCATGAGCACTAAGACTTGAACTCTTGAAGCAAATAAAAGTTAAGATAGTAGAGATGTTTGGGGACTCATTGCTGGTCATTTCATAGGTAACAAAAAAGTGGGAATTGAAAAAAGAATGCTTAGACCTATATAGGGAGCATATAAAAGGGTTGGTGTAGAATTTTTAGGGAGTCACTTTCCATCATTTGCCAAGAAAATAGACTGTGATACTCGAATCCTTGGCCACCATAGTCTCTATTTTGGATAGGCTAGAGGCAATGCTTATGAAATTGTTAATCACACTTTAGTTTAGGACGCCTTGCTATATGAGTAAAAGGGTGATGTAAGTATCACTAGAGAACCATCTTTTATATTTTGATACACAAAGATATTTGAAAAATGTCGAATACATCGAATAGACTAAGAAAAAGGATAAAGATGTGATCTAAAGGTTATTTACATAGTTTATGGTTTATGACAAGGTAGTGTATAAAAGTCGAGGTAGTTCATTTATAATGCATGGCAAAACAAGAGGCCAGTATGATCATAGAAGAGGTGTATACAAGGGTTTATGGTCCCTATGTGAATAGTAAAGTATTTGGAAAGAAGATTATGAGATTGGGATACTAATGGACTACTATGAAGATTGATTATATCCAAAAGATTTGAAGCTACCATGAGTGTCAAGTTCATGGTATACTTAGTCATCTACCCCTGACTGAGTTATAGAATTTGACCTCACCATGGCCCTTTGTAACATGAGGTATTAATGTGATTAGAGAAATTAGACCAGCTTCTACGAGGGGCATAGATATGTTGTAGTAGTAATGGACTACTTTTTGAAGTGGGTAAAGGCTGAAGCCTTTCGTATGTTAGGGGCAAAGCATATGGAATGATTCATTGAGAAAAACCTTATCTGTCACTATAGTGTGTTGCATCATGTTGTTGCAAACAATGATGTCCATTTTTAGGCAGAAGTTAAGGTTATATTGGAAAAATACAAGTGGTTTACCATAAGACATCAACTTGCAGACTGCAAGCTAATATAGCAGTGGAAGCAGAAATGAGAATATCAAATACATCCTTGCCAAAATGGTTGAGATGTATAAAGAGTGATATGAGAAATTACAATTTGCCTTGTTGGGTTATCAAACTATGACACAGATGTCAATTGGGATAACACCATACTCTTTGGTATACGAGATGGAGGTAGTACTACTGATTGAGCTTAAAGTGAGGTCATTATAGGTATTACTTAAGTATGGCATTCCTGAGTACCAATGGGTAAGAAACAAATTTGAAGTATTATCTCTGCTGGATGAAAAGAGATTAAAGGCCCTATATCATGTTCAATTGCATCAGGCTAGGATGGCCCAAGTATTGAAGAATTATCTCTGCTGGATGAAAAGAGATTGAAGGCCTTATATCATATTCAATTGAATCAGGTTAGGATGGCCCAAGTATTTAACAAGAAAGTCAAGTGATGTGTAATAAGGGTTAGTAATATGATGTTGAAGGCAGTCTGACCACAAATGTAGGATCCTTGAGGAAAGTTTAGGCTAAATTAGGAAGGCCCTTATATGGCTAAAAAATATACTCAGGTGGAGCAGTGAAACTAGTAGATATGGATAGGAATGAATTCACCGAGTTAGTGAACTTGGACCAGTTGAAGAAGTATTTTGCATGAGCTGTAAGAAAAGTAAAGTACTTCGCTAAGTCAAAAACTTAAAAGGGCGGCTTAAGCAAAAATTAAGGCATAAATAAATAATGAAAAAAGAGATAAGTGCTCATTAAGTCGAAAATGTGAAAGGGCGACTTAGGCAAAAGTTAAAGCATGAGAAAGAATAATAATAAATAAAAATAATGCAAGCAAAAGTGGAGAGAGCGCAATCGATCACTAGGGGACCATTGACAGAATTGTTGGGCAATGATGGGAAAGATAATAATGGAGGTGTAAGGTACTAACAAGATAAAGGCATTGAGCAAGACAATTGGATGATATAATGCACCAATCTTGAAAGCAAAAATCGTGTACTTAATTAACATGTAATGTGTGAAATGTAATTGATTCATGTTAAGCATTATATGAAATGAAGCACATTTGCATAATTAAAGTGGATTAGTCATACATGCTTTAGAACTAAGATTAAGTGTAAAACAAGCATTTTTATGAAAGATCATAGTCTACTATTTGTTAATGTGATGCCTATAGCTTTAAAGGTCATGTGACGATGCCTTATAGTCTGCATTGTCATCAGGCTGAGAGTCTCGACCAATGTAGAAGTCATGGATTTGACGATTGGTCCATCTAGCCGCTACACTATCTAAAAGGCGTAGGGATAAAGGACCTTTTACAAATAAAGGGAGAAACTGTACCTTGAATTGAGGAGCACTAAATCGACGATGAATAGGTTGGATCATAAAATGTGCTTGAAGCCAAAATAAGAAGAATAGTGTAATCCCTATAAGTTCTCAGGATAACACATGATAGATTTCACCATGGGTAGCTCCAACAGATGTTGGTGACAATGATGTCAAACATCCAGTCGGCCTAATAAGTCATGGTACCAGCCAGCCTTGTCAGATGACAGTTTAAATGTTGCTATGGTAGTAAAGCCTCAAATCCATGGTCAGAGCAGCCAATAATGCTAAGCTCTCTTATAGCCATACCTAAAAAAGAGAAAAAAGAAGAAAAAAAGAATAAAATATGTTGTTAGGTTAAAAATTTGAAAGGGTAACTTAAGCAAAACTAAGTTGCACGTTGGATTGAAAACTCACAAGGGTGGTCTAGGCAAAAGTTAGGGCAACAAAAAAAAGAGAAAAAAAGAAAAAAGGAAAAGAAAAAAAAGAAAAAACACACATAAAAAGATATTACAAGAGGAACTCCTACATATAGCAACAGTGGGCTCACCATAAAAAATTACTAACACCAAGAGCCACTTTGTCTAGTCTCACGATGGTCTCACCCAAGATCGTCAGTATGGGGCTCCTCTATGACTTAGCTCCCTTTAAGAGTGGTAAAATCTATAGATTTATCTCTTTATCTTCTCTTTGTAACAAATATTTACCCATTAGAATAGCTGCTATAATACGGAACTGAGCTGCCCGAGCATGGCCTCTGAAGGGAAGAAAGTAATAAAATAAGCCATAAGGATCTTTTTCTCATCTAAAGTGTACCTGGGTACCTCTTCATATTGCATATCAAATAACTCCATCATCTTTTGAACTTGTGGGTAATCTAGTTGAGGTAAGGCAATGCAATCAGCAGCTGTCACACGATAATTGATAATGACATTAAATTCCTCTAATAAGGGGCAGATCTCTATATCCTAAAAATTAAAAGTGTGGGTGGCATAATCCCATAAATCACAAGCTGCCCGTAAGAAGTGAGTGTCGAGGTGGATAGAGGTCAAGTAGCAAAGAGCTGAAAGACCCACCCATGATAGATCAAACTTGATCTAGGGACTTAGAAATGCTCTTGACACATTGTGGAAGCTAGAAGTAATAGGAGTGAAGAGCAAGTGTGAAATAGGTATTTATAAAAGAAGATAAGGTTAATAAGTCTGTACAACCTCTGACCGAGAGACACAACCTTTCAGTTAGGTTGTTTAGACCTCATCAGAGCTATACAACCCTCAATTTTTGGAAAGAGATTGGGCAACTTCTCTTTTGCACTTTGAGCTTAAAATGACATGTTGTACCTATTCGAATAGGTAAATATGTGGAAAAATGATGGTGTGCATTCATAAACATGTAATTAAAGACCAAAATTATGCATTTGCATTAAAATTCAAAATATCAGAGTTTGATTAAACAATGGAGACAATGCTGCCTCAATTTACCCTAGAAAGTCCTAGATGAGCATCCAAAATGAGGGCATTCAAATCACCTAATAAATTGTACAACTGTGTAAAGAAATAAATAAATATATCATACTAGAGTGTAAAGGAAAAAATGTCCTAAATCTTAAACGGTGGGGGCCTTCAGAGCTTAGCTACCTCCACTCTTAGAAGGAGTCAACTTAGAATACTCAGCCTCATCGTCCATCACCACATACCCGTGCTCTGTAGTTGCCTGGGTTAAGGTCTCAATCTCTGCCTCTTGCTTACTAAGTGTTGATCCTTCTCTTAGATCTCGTAGCTCAGGCACTAGATTATCTCCTGCAAGAAACACGAGGTTAGGATGTATAAGACATTAAAGACACAAAATACAAGTCATAAAAATGCACATAAGCATTACTTTTGTATTAACCTACATGAAGCATGTTTATTACATCACAACTGTTAGTATGAGTGATAGATGAGGAAACTCAAGAGAGGGGGTGAATTGGATTATAAAAAAAATAAAAACATAACCAAATATTATGGAAGCAACATACATAACTCAATGCAAATATTTTATAGTGGTTCAACAATGTGCCTATTTCATTCCCCAAGCTTTCACTTAGGCCTTTTTATTCCTTTTGTAGGCTTAGGAACATCATTTCCCTTTTCAAGGCTTAGGAAAACCTTCCATTTTACAAGCTCGGGAAGAACCTTCCCTCTTACAGGCTTCAGGATAACCTTTCCCTTAGTATTTTTATTAGCTTAATACCAACCTTTACAACTACTAGCAAAGATAATTCTAAGCAATCTCAATGCCTTTCAATTAGGTAGTAAAAACACTTTTAGTGCTTAAGAAAATCTACTCTAAAAGAGTGACAAAGTAATCTCACTCTACCTAAAATACAAGCAACACCTAAAAAGGTTTGCATAAACACTTTCTAAAAGTTCTTTAATTATTACAGGTATTCTTCAAGGACTTTTACTTTTTAAACTTCTTTCTAGTCTTCAAAAATGCTCCTTATATAGCCAAACTCAAAAATAGCTGTTAGAACAGTTTATGTTATGTTTGACATTTTCTGTAAAACTAGCTGTTAGAGGTGACAATACCCTATGTTTTTCATTAACCCTAGTTGGACTTGTAATTATTGCTTACAATGCTTGTTGGCATTGACTACAATGCCTATTGGAGCAAGAATAATGCATGTTGTTCATTTCCATAAACCTTAACCTTTATGCTCTGTTTCTCAAACTTTGCATAGTTGTTATCCACTCTCGTTGAGCAATTGCAATTCTCATTGCAAACTTTTTCAATGCCTGTTGAGAAAGGCCAATACTTATTTTGAGCTCTAAAAGCTTTAGCTCAAGCTTAAACACTTTTCCAAAAACTATTATGAATATGCAACGCTTATTGCTAGGCTAGATCAATGCCCATTGTGAAACTTTTACGCTCAAGGTGAGGTCCAACACAGCTCAACCTGGAGCACTTCTCTAATGCCAATTGTGAGGTCCAGAAGACTTTGGCAATTTGTAACATCCAATCAATGTCCATTGTCCATCCTTCAATGCCCGTTGAATGGTCCAATTGTTAGGAGGTGTTTAATGCCCGTTGAAATTGCACAATGCCTATTGAACTTGTTCTGGCCTTCTAATTTTCATCAGATATTAGAGTCATATGTTCTCCAAACATTCTTCCCCTAGCATTCTCAATAATCTCCTCTTTTAACATTTGTTGGGTATCTTCAAATCATCCAAAAATACTAAAATACAAACATTAAAACTTCTCTTGGTTTTGTTATCATTCAAAACACATCATTCAAAGTAGAGGAGTCAGTCTAATGCCTTAGGATCATATGTTCTCTAAACATTCTTTCCTTAGCATTCACAACAATCTCCCCCTTTTTAAATAATGATAAAACCAAGATGCTTTGATACTAAAAATAGAAAACTTAAACATAAAGAATACCAAATGTTAAAACACAAAACTACAAAAAGATACCAATCAAAACACATACCAATCAAAATATCAACCAAGGCTGGATACCAAATATACCATATAAGATAGCAAATGTTGGATGTTAAAAACATAGATGATAACAAGTGTTATGTTATACAAATAAGTGATACCAAAGAAATCAATCAAATCATTTATTCAAAGCATCAAAAAATTCTTCCCTTTTTTGTCATCATGACAAAAAAATATACAATAATTCTCCCCTTAAAAAAAAAAAAAAGTTCTCCCCTTACAAACATACATATTCTCTTTCTAAAATCTAGACCAACTTTCTTAAAAATAAAGTAAACATGATGGAAACAAAAATACAGAACAAATAGAGAATGAAACCTCATTCTATCTATATGCTTCGTTCTGACAATCCCCTAAGATATTCAAACATAAGTTCAGTGGACATAACTTAGGGTTACATATTCTCTTCATATGTTAAGGAAAGCAAGAAAAGCAGGGTAGTTGCTAGAGATTCCAAAAATAAAAACTCCAAACTGATACCAATAATGGTTCAAAGTTCAAACTCCCCCTCAGTAAAAACATGTTAAAAAAACAAAAAAAAGAGGGGCAGAGATACATTATAGTTAATGATACTAATTGTTATGTTCTCCAAAAATACAAATCTTTTTCAATATTGTAGCTCTACTCATCATTTTATTCTCTATTTTGAGTTGATGGCGAGGAGAACCTCTAAACCTGTAAAATTAAACTTTCTTTGGCACCATTTTTCTCTTGGGTCCATAGGGGTTAGTAGTATAAACATGCTCATCTCTTAACCTAGCATAACAAAAGTATGCTTTGTGACTATATTTCCTATAATAAAAGCATTGCCAAATGAATGCCTTCTTAAACTTATTTATAAAGCAAGTGTGAGGTGGCATCTTAAAATATTAGTACTTAAAATGAGAAGGAACCCTTGCATTCTTGACATGCCTAATTATATAAATAAAGGCATGATTTGCCTTTGGCATGTGAGAAGGAGGGCGAGAGCAGCTATGATTATGCATATGTCATTTAAATGAAGGTGAAAGAGTTCTAGCTTTGGTAGAAGCTTTCATAAACTTTAGATTTGAAGTGGAAGCTTTAGAATGATCAAAGCCTAAGCCATGTCTATCTTTTGAAGTCTTTTAAGAGCCTAAAATAAGATCAAGTTTTTCTTTTCCTTTTGTAAATGAGACAAGTGAGCCTTTCAAAGTTGAGATCTCTTTCTTGAAACTTTTATTTTGAGAAGACATATTTTTATAAAATTTCTCTTCTTTATCAAAGCCTCATTTTCCTTTTGTAATAACTCATAACTTTTCTTTAGTTTCACTAATTCAGTTTTCAAAGTTTTATTTCTTTCAAAACTTTTATCAAGATCATTGTTGATGGATTTTAGGGCCTCAATAAGATTTTCAATACTAAACATGTCTTCTAACTCTTGATCATCCTCATCTATATCACTATCAAGATAGTTTGGACATACCTATTTTGAAGAACTCTCCTCCAAGGCCATGAGGAGGAGATTGGTTCTTTCTCTTCTTACCATTATTGGTTCTTCTTCATCCTTACTTGGTTTAGATGCACGAGTCATCCTAAATGGTTTTATAGTTTTCTTTTTCCTCTTGTCTTTTTTTTGAGGTCTATTATGTGACTAAGCCTTCCACATCTATGGCATTCAATCTACTCAAGCTTGCCTTTGCCCTTTTTATTCAGCATCCTTCTAAATTTATTAGTTAAGAGGGCTATCTGCTTTTCATTTAACTCTTCATCATCTAAGTTATAACATTTGGAAGTAGCTTTAAGTGTTATCTCAATCTTCTTCTTATTTGCATCCTTAGATGTGGATAAAGATTCTCTATTTAGGTTCATCCCATACTTAATAAGATTTCCCAATAGCTCATCAAATGGTATAGTCTTGAAATCCTTTGAATCCTTAAAAGAGGTGACCTTGCCAAGCCATTTCTTATGCAGACACCTTAGAACTTTCTTCATAAGTTCCTCATTAGTTAATATTTTCCCAAGAGCCTTCATTTCTACAATAATTTCAATGAACTAATCATGCATTCTTGAGATTGTTTCATCAAGCTTCATAAGGAAGGTTTCATACTGACAAATGAGGGTCTCCATCTTATTTTCTTTGACTTATTTGTTACCTCATATGTCATCTCCAAGGCCTTTTAGATTTCCTTAGTAGTTGACTTCATGCTTACTTTATTATATTCATTTTGCTTTAGGCACAAAAAAGCTTATTGATGGCCTTGTCATTTTTAGTAACTTTTTTTTTCTCTATCAAACATCTTATCAATGTCTTTCTTTATTTGAGTCCCATCAGCAAGTGTCTTCATTGGATTGTATGGACCATTCTCTATAATTCTTCATAACTCAATGGATTCAGACCTGAGAAAGTAGTACATTCTACTCTTCCAATACTGGTAGTTCATTTCATTGAAAAAAGAGATCTCATAACTGATTGTCCTTATGGACCATGCTCATTTTGGGCTGCCATGATCATATTCCTCTCGTAATTAAGCTTGAAAAGAAGTTAGGCTCTGATACCAATTATTGGTTCTAAATGGTAACGCAACCCAAGAGAGGGGATGAATTGGGTTGTAAATAAAAAAATAAATAACTAAAGCTGAAGCAAACAACACAAATCAAAGATAGATTTTAATAGTGGTTCAGCAAAGTGCCTACTCCACCCCTAACATTTTCACTTAGTCGTTTCTATTCCTTTTATAGGCTCAGGATCAACCTTTCCCTTTTCAAGGCTTAAGGACAACCTTCCCTTTCATAAGCTTACGAAGAACCTTCCTTTTTACAAGCTTAAGGACAACCTTTTCCTTAGTATTTTTCTAGGCACAATACAAAGCTTTACAATTATTAGTAAGGATAGATCTAAGCAGTGTCAATGCATCTCAATTAGGCAGCTAATACACTATTAGAGCTCAAGAAAAGCTACTTTCAAAAGAGTAACAAAATAAACTCACACTACCTGAATAAAAATAAAGCAACACCATAAAAGTTTGCATCAAGACTTGCTTAAAGTTCTCTAAATGATTACAAGTATTCTTCAAAGTCTCTGACCTATTTTTAGTCTTTAAAAAATGCCCTTTATATAGCCAAACTATAAAAATTGCCATTAAAACAGTCAATGTTAAGTTTAGCATCATTTTTTGCAAAACTAGCCATTTGAGGTGACAACACCCATTGTTCTTCATCAACCCCCATTGAACTTGTAACAATTACTACCAAGTCTGTTAATCATCATTCAATAACTGTTGGATTTGACTACAATGTTCATTGGAGTAAGAACAATACTTGTTGTTCATTTCTAGAAAACTTGAACTTTATGCTTTGTTTTTCAAACTTTACATAGTTGCTTTCCACACCCATTGAGGAACTCACAATGCCTATTGATAATGCCTTCAACACCTGTTGGAGAAGGACCAATGCCTATTGATAATGCCTTTAACCCATGTTGGAGAAGGACCAATGCCAATTTCAAGTTTTAAAAACTTTAGCTCAATCTTGGGCATTTTCTAATGCTTGTTGCGAATATGCAATGCCTGTTGTGAGGGTAGGATCAACGCCTGTTGCAAAACCATAATGCCCATCGTGAGGTTCAATTGCACAATGCCCATTATGAGATTTAATACGCGTAACTATGATTGATCAATTGTCCAATGCCCCCAATGCCTATCGGTAAATTTTCAATGCCTGTTGAATCATCCAACACCCATGGTGATGTTTATAATGCATAGCTCGTGTCATACCAATTGTCCAATGCCTATTGCGAGTTGTCTAATGCCAATTAAATGTTCACAACTATACCTTTTATATAAAAACACTTGGAGGATCACATATCCTTCATGCATTCATACTATTCTCCCCCAACATTCTCTCCCTAAAGGATATAAAAACACTAAAATACAAATAATAAACTTCTCAAGGTTTTGTCATTATTTTGTTATCATTCAAAACACACCATTCAAAGTAGAGAAGTAATGCCAATGCCTTGGGGTCACATGTTCTTTAAGCATTTTCCTTATAGACCTAACATATATACATACATATATACATGCATACATACATACATAAGGAGCATATTGAGATTATGAGATGGATGGAGATGATGAAGGAGTGAAGATGACTAAAAGAGGAATATTGAACTTCCAACCAATGGTAGTAAGGCATCGTGATTTTATCTTAATAGAATAGGTTACAAATTGAATTTTTCATCCTTTAAGAGCATATTAGAAAGGATAAACGTGAGGGGCAACAAAAAAAAAAGATAGAGTTAAGGAAGAAAGAAAGAAAGAAAGAAAGAAGAACAAGTATGAGAAGATAGAGTTAAGGAAGAAAGAAAGAAAGAAAGAAGAACAAGTATGAGAGGGAGAAGAGTCAGCTGCCTAGAAAGCAAACCTAAACTTTTCTAGTTCTTGGAAAAAAGGATCCTAACACATTAAGAAAGCCCAAGAGAGAGGTCTAAGCCCAAAATAAAGATTGGTCACATCAAAAGGTAAAAGCCATAATTAGTTCTAATGTATATATGTGATGATTTTAAAATATGGTTATGTTCTATTTCGTGTATATGTGATTGAATTATGACATTTTACATGTGAATACAGCCAAGTGAGAGTTATATGATCTTAACGATTACTTGGTATGCCACTGCAAATGAACACTTGCATATGGAACTAAAAGGATGTTGTGACTAGCTTGTCAAAATGAGTATGAATGCTTGGTATGCAATTATGGTCACAATAAAATGTGAATGAATACTTCCATATAAAACTAAAAGGATGTTGTGTCTGGCTTGTTAAATACTTGTAAATCACTTAGAACAAGGGACCAATATGTCCTATTATCATATATTATGGATCAAATGATTCACTTGTTTTACGCTGGCTAGTAAAATTAAATGTCACTTGAATCACACGAATATTTAGGAGCAGTGTTTGCCTTACAAGGTCACGACAAACTCTATCTATTGTATTTGCACTTGCATAGTCAATTCTTAAACTTATAATGTATCCTAATGATATTTGATTATTGGTAGTGCCATAAGAATATGTTTATTATTTTTATTCATTGATTCGTGACTCACCAAGTCACAATTATGTGTTTCAAATACTAAAATATAAGGTTTGAGTACTTTGGAGCATAATGTTTTGCACATAAATACATGGAGCATAGGTCATTAGCTGAATTTTAAATCTCTATTCTTGTGTCATGTACATATACCTGATAGGAATGAGTTCGTGATCACTAGCCTTGAACATTAGTTAACAGATATGTATATTAAATACATATTTGATTTTATATGTATGATGAATCACCCTTTATGCATATGCATGTTTGGACATGAATGTCATTGATTAGTAAATGAAAATAGTTGTTACAATATATATATGTGTGTGTGTGTGTGTATGTGTGTGCGTACGCGCGCGCGCGTGTGTAGGTTATGTGTCAATTGTTATTGCAATTTTTACAATCTATGGTTACTGTACTTTTAGCCTTTAGATTAAAAATTTAGCAATTTTGATCATTCTAACTTACAATTAATGCTTACACTGAGAATTATAAACATTTATTATTCAGTTATAAAAATAGTAACCATCCATGGGGATGTAACCATTGAAAACTCCCCCCTCCACCACACACACACACACACACACACACACACACACACACACACACACACAGATAGATATATATATATATATATATATATATATATATATATATATATATATATATATATATATAT
>CATIWR010308911.1:0-41563 GCA_949677035.1 Omphalea diandra | reverse complement strand
CGCCACACTATTGCCTTCACGATAAATATGCGATACTTTGAAGTGCATTTTGCTAATGAAGCTTAAACATTCCATCCACTGCACTTTCCACCACCAATGGACGTCAACGAGTTAAAGAGCAACAAGTTAACAATTAAAGTAGAATCACTTTCCAGCCAAAGATGCCGCTAACCAGCCTGTCACACATAATGAACACCAAAGATAACCGTTGCTATTTCTACTTCGTATGCATAAAAATTCCAATTGGAATGGAATAATAATAGTGCACATGACCCTAAAATGTGCGAAACACACCTTCTGCACCCGCAACACCCGACACACCTGCTGCGCCCCTATCAGTATTGAGCTTCATCCAACCATGAATTGGAGGAAGCCAAAAGATTTCATAAATACATTATACCGGACGAGTAAAGGGTTTGACAGCAAGTCTGTGTAACACCTGCCAGTCAGGCATAGAGTCAGCCATGCAGCCAATATTGAAAAGCTCAACTTCCTTCATGATACTCTAGACCAAGCGTAGAGTGCATGTAATTGAAGGGTGGATATCCTTAAAGACTCATTCCGCACTTTCCATATTGCCCAGAAGCTTGAGATGATACCAGCTATACAAAATGGCTTAACTTGCTAGCTAACTGAGATGGCATTGGCAGATTGGAAAAGTTGAAAGGGCGTGCCATCCCTCACTAGTTGACACTCAAACATCTGCTCCACTGCGCACCAAATGGCAGTAGCAAATGGGCAAGTAACAAAAATGTGATTTATAGTCTCGGATAAAGCCTTGGAAAATCGACAACATAAAGCCAATGAAATACCTTAACCTAGAGCTGATTCCATTGGAAGTCGACAATGACAAAGCCTCCAATAGAGGAATGAGCAACAAGGAGATAGGAAAGGATGCCAAATTTCCTTATTCCAATAAGCATTAGGCAAAACACCTCGCATATATTCCAAAATTGTTCGTACGGAAACAAATCTATGTCTAGAACCCTTCCTAATCCACTGATCTGAAGTACCAAAAGTGTAATTTCGAATGTCAGCAACCAGCTGAGGAAATACAAATTGAAATCCCTCTAGGCAATGCCACTATTATCATAGAAAATGTTACCGATAAAGGCCTTCAATTGCTTTCTCAAAGACCCAGGAATGGCAAGTTTATAAGCAATAATATACCCCAGCCAATTCTCATTCCAAAAACTCACGGAAGAGGCCAGGCTGACAATTCAGAAAAAATAGCATGATAGGTAGTTTTAATATATTGCCAAATTGAAGAGCTAATAAAGGATGCTTTTGGAGCACCCCAATCATAGAGAAAGCGCTTTCGAAGGAAGGAGAAAATAGGAGATTCTGCCATGCTAGCTTGGTGAGCATAACACCGTTTAACATAGATAATTTTTGGACACCCAAACCACCATGTTCTAGTGGTAGGCAACATGTACTCCAAGGGACAACAATAGCCTTTCTTGCAGCAATATTACTCATCCAAATGAAGTTCTTAATACATCGTTCCACATGCTTCAATAAACCTGTTGGCCAGTTATTGTCAATGATATCATGTAGAATATTTATCTCCTATAATTAAGGGATAATGTCAACTATAAATGTATTATTTTTCTGCTGTAATTGGGACATAATAACAATAATTAAATGATATTATTGCTGTTGTAAATAGAAAAAAATTAATGCTATAATTGTGGGATTTGATTGACTTTTGAAGGATAATTTTATTGCCGTAAATAGGGAGCAATTAGTGCTGTAATTAGAGGAATTGATTGGGAGGAATTAGTGCTGTCATTGTGGGATTTGATTGACTGTATTTGACACCTATATATAAGAGGGAGAACTCATAGTTTTGGACATCCAATGATTCACCCAAAATCTGTGTTTGTGTCTTTCTTTGTTAATTTATACAATTAACACCAAGTTTTAAGAATAAGATACAATTTTTTGTCTCCTCATTAGCTCTGTGTTGCTAACTCTGTTAGAATCTGATAGTATTGTCTTATATCTTCATGTATCACTTGACATTTGTTTCTCTTATTTCTTGTAGTGGATCTGTAGTGCATTGTTTGCTATAATATGCTTGAGAATTGAAGGGTTGAGATCTTATTACCACTACTGTCTCCTCATCCTGCAGGGCTGTGGATCACTACTGAATGTGGAAAGCTGCAAGTCTCCCCTGGTGAAATTATTGTTTTACCTCAAGGGTTCCGTTTTTCTGTGGATTTGCCAGATGGCCCATCACGTGGTTATGTTGCTGAAATTTTTGGTACCCACTTTCAACTTCCTGATCTCGGGCCTATAGGTATTTTTACCTCTGATTTAGATGCAGCTAGCAAACAACTGTAGACTTATATATTTATGTTGCTGGCACAGCAAGGATATGATTTTGGTTGCATTTTAGGTGCTAATGGTCTTGCTGCTCCAAGGGATTTCCTTGTTCCCAAGGCCTGGTTTGAGGAGGGTTCTTGTCCAGGATACACGATTATTCAAAAGTATGGTGGGGAATTATTTACTGCAAAACAGGATTTTTCTCCATTCAATGTAGTTGCCTGGCATGGTAATTATGTTCCATATAAGGTATGTGTAACTGCCATAGTATTACTGCCACTACTTCTACTGCTTGGTTTTGAGGAACTGGTTATGAAAGGCATTTTTCCCTCATAAAGTCTAAAATAGAGTGGTCTTTTATCTGCAGTATGATCTCAAAAAGTTTTGCCCTTATAATACCGTTTTGATTGATCATAGTGATCCATCAATAAATACAGGTAGATGATTTGTGTATCCATGCATTTTCACTTTCCTGACATTTATTGTGCGCTATAAGTTGTGCTTCATTTTTTAATTATCTGCAACATATTGCAGTGTTGACAGCACCAACTGATAAGCCTGGAGTTGCGTTGCTTGATTTTGTCATTTTCCCTCCCCGATGGTTGGTTGCTGAGCATACTTTCCGGCCTCCATATTACCATCGCAATTGTATGAGTGAATTTATGGGCCTGATTTATGGTGGATATGAGGTAAATTTGTGTTCATATTTTTGTGATTATGGTATTGTAGTTCAAGCAGCCAATAGATTTTGAGTAACATATAACAGACATATTTGGTGTAGCTATTGTTAGTAGTATTCCTTGAGCAATAAAATTAGAAGAAATACTCTTTTCAGATTGTTTCAATATGAATTTTGTAAGTTAAAAATTGATTTTGAAAGAAGCTAATAGTTGAAAACGTTTTAAAGACTTGAAAATGTAGTAGTTTAACTAACAAATATAGGTTTCAAAATAGCAATGCCAAACTTGCTCAACTGATAGAGGATTATATTTTATACTTGTAATTATGTTGATAATTGTGATAGGCCAAAATATTTTCCAATTCTACAGCTTGGTAAGATTTATCGCTGCTTATGCTTAGAATTTGGTTTAATTCTTTATTTGAGGAGAAGGAAACTTGACTAACTTCTGTATTTTATGTGCTTCTTCATCTAAAGGCAAAAGCTGATGGGTTCCTCCCAGGTGGTGCAAGTCTTCATAGCTGCATGACTCCACATGGCCCTGATACTAAGACATACGAGGTATAAATATTGTAAATAGCTTGAAACAGTAATTGCACTATTTTTTTTTTTTAATGAATTCAGAGCAAACTATTGTTTTTTTTTTTTTTAATAATTTTTTGAAACCCAAGTTTCATATTGCCAAATGTTCCTGGGTCCTGTTACTAATTTCATTAATTATTTTCCTTTTATAGCTAGTGTGAGTTTTACGAGTCTTACCGGTTTTCAATGTTCATATGTAATTTCACAATTCAAATATTTGATGGGCAAACAACTCTTTTAGTTGGTGGTCGTTGAACAGTCCTGCATTTGATTTGCTTTGCAGGCTACCATTGCACGTGGCAGTGATGCTGGACCAAGTAAAATTAGCAATACAATGGCTTTCATGTTTGAATCATGTTTAATCCCAAGAATCTGCCAGTGGGCTGTTGAGTCGCCATTTTTGGATCATGATTATTACCAATGTTGGATTGGACTAGAGTCCCATTTTTCACGTGGTGAAGATGCTGAGAGTAATGGTGTACAGAATGGACATAGGAGAACTTGAAAGTATCGTGGCTTATTATGGATACAATCGCTTCCTTAGTTAACGTAAAGGAATAAGATTGAAGATATAGAATATAGATACAGAACTCACTAATTATAGAAAATGTACCCTCTGGTGCTTTATAACTTTCATGCTTCAGCATTGGGTGGAAAATCCATGAATGTTAAATAATCATGCACATAAGTTGGAGCATCATGTGACTTCCCTGCTGAGAAGTTTGTTAAGACTTATCCCACATTAGAAAAGTATATAAAATATAAATGATATATAATGATTTGAGTTTAATTACCTAATTGGTTAATTCTAATTTTTTAACAATAGTTGGCCTAAATTCATGATAATTCAGTTATTTTTGGGTTTAACTTATCTAATTTTGGTATTTTTGCTGCATCTAATTTCAATTTTAAAGAGAGCAATTTTAATTTCAAGTGGTCAATTAAATAAATTGTTTAGTTAGTTCTACTCTTTTAACAATGGTTAATTCAAATTCATTATAATCTAATCATTTTTGGACTTAATCTTTATTCAATTTCTGTTACATCCACTATTTCAATTTGATTTTTTTCAATTTCTTAATAAAGTTCGCTTTATATTGGCAGTTTTGGAATTCACCAGCATAGGAGCTGTTGCTGACTAATTGCAAATTATCTAACTATCCCTTCCAAAGCTATTGTTAACTGACGCCCGGAGAAAACAAGGGTCATTGTGGGTGGAGAGCAAGGCTGCTACTCTCTGAGCTCTAATTGGTTTTGCTGTGGGAGTCCTTAGAAGCTGAAAAGACCAGTTAGAATCCATTTGAATCTTGGGTGGAGAGCAAGGCTGCTACTCTCTGAGCTCTAATTGGTTTTGCTGTAGGAGTCCTTAGAAGCTGAAAAGACCAGTTGGAATCCATTTGAATCTCGACACACGCACAGATGGACTGAACTTGGTCTGTTGAGGCCCAATCATAAAGGAAAATTCAGGTTTAATCATTGCTTTAAGTTAAGAGTTTTTCTGTACCGTGCAAGAAGTTTTTTTTTTTAAAATAAAAATATTCATGAAATAAAAATAAAAAAATTTGACTGGTCGCTTGTAATGTATCAAAACTGTAAATGAATGCCATTCATAGCAGGAATAGTAATGTATAATTTTTTAGACTCACCGATAAAAGTCATTCGTATTTTTTATTGTTGGGAGAATTTCGTAAAATATGGATTTATCCAATGCAGATATTTGTTGCACGCTAATGCTGTATGAGCACTGTTGTCAACTTGGACGGGTAATGCGGTGACCCAAATCCTAAATAGATTTAGGTTTTTTATTGAACAAGATAAGACATTGACCTATAAAAATCTCAAGCGACCCAATAGGATTCTTCAATTACATTGACCCTATCTATTTATCAGCAAAATAAGTCGTAAGTATTGAGGGAAATTGTAATTTTTTTTTTTGGAGTAAAGGAAATTTCATCAGCTAGAAGAAAGAGAACAAGCATCAATGTTTACAAGGGAAACAATAGGCGGAGCAATTTCCTCCACATAAAATTGATCTAAGCTACTATCAAAAGCTGAGGCAAAGCCGGAGCAACTTTATTAGCGGTTCTAGGAATCTGGGTCAACGAGCTAAAAGTAAACTAGAAAGAAGTAGCTTCACATCCATTGCCAATAGATGCTGGAAATGGCCCTTGATATAGAACCTTTAAGAACTTGTAAGTAGTCTATTTCAGCCTCAATGTGAGAAATAACCAAGCTTTGAGCAAAATTTAGGCAAAAAATCATTGATTAGAACTCTGCCACCTCTGGGTCACAAGGCGAGGTTATAAATTTGCATGCAGAGCCAATGACCTCCTTATTTGAATCATGAACCCTACAATATATGATAGATTCCTGTCCATATATGGACCGAAAGTCCGGGGTATGGGCAACAATTAAAGAAAAAATGAACAACTTTCTTTTTTCTTTTCGGGCACAATTTTCGGGTTTTTTATTTTTTCATTTTTCTCTTTCTCATATTTTTTGGTACATTTTTTTTTAATTTTTTTTTATCTTGTTTTATCTTTTTTCTTTTTCTAATAAATGAGATTTTATTCTCCAAAAATCAATTTAGATATATATAATTTGTTTAATGTAATGAATATTTTGTTTTGCTATACATAATATCAGAATATAAAATAAAAAATATAAAAAAATAATATAATAATAATAATAAAATATAATTGAACTAAAAATCTTCAATTAAAAATAAAAGAATACAATAATTTATGATTGATTATAATGTATTTTATATTTAGAATATAAATGAATCTATAATTTATAAAAAATAAACTTACAGTTTATAAAAAAATGAATCTATAATTTATATCAAAACAAATCCACAATTTATATAAAATGAACTCACAGTTTATAAAATATGGACTTACAGTTTATAAAAAAAAATGAATTTACAATTTACTTATAATAAATTCACAGTTTATGCCAAAATAAATGTACAATTTACAATAAATGAATCTATATATTTAACTTAATCAATTTACATAATGTAACAAATTAACCACAAGAAAACATAAAATCCATTTAATAATATTAAACATAAATTAATGTAATATAATATAATAATATAAAATATATATAATATTTATACATAATTATATATAATAATTTAAATTATATAATTATAATATTATAATATAATTATACATTGTATTAATATAATTATATATAATATATAAAATTATAATATATAAAAATATAAAAAAAATCTCATTTATAACGAAAAAAAAAAAAAAAGAAAGTTGTGCCTAGGAACGAAAGAAGAAAACTTCATTTTTTCTTCAACAGTTGAACGTGTCATAGATCTCTGATCCATATTATAATTTACGACCACTCTTAGGCCACTCTCACCTTCACTCTCATAGCAGGATCTATATTAATTGTGTCATAGTCTTGTGTCCAGGTAAATTGTGCCAATTATTATTGAACTTTGATCATAATTCTATTATGGTCACAATTTCTAAAATTTATATAATTTGGTTATTTAACTATTATAAATATTCTATTGAAGTCTAATAATTGATTTTTTTATTAATCAAGCACCAAACTATTGATGTAGCAATATAATTGACTACCTATATCATTTATAGCTTACCAATCACTCTCATATGACTTTTTTCTACCAATATTAAGTTGAAATAAGATTCACTTTGACTTATATGAATCTAATTATCAGAGAAAATGTGATATGAGAGTGATTTGTGGGTTCGTAGATGATGTAACACTTTGATTTCTTGTCATCAATTTGGTGTTTTATTATTCAAAAACTAGATCATTAGACTTCAATAAAATATTTGCAATAGTTAAATGATCAAATTGTATAAATTTTAAAACTTTTAATCACAATAAAATTATGACTAAAATTCGATGGCCATTAATACTATTTACACGTCTTGCAGAGGTTTAGTCCAAGCTTGATATCTTGGTATAGGCTGCTTATTAAGATGAACATATATGTTTGTTGCTTTAAAATACTCGCGAACACTCTGTTGCAACTTAAATAACCTCCTCTATATCTAGGAAATTATTTTGCAAATATATGATGTTTCTACTATACCATATAACCCATATAATCATAGGAGAGATCTCTAAAGAGTCACCTTCCGTCCTTGTAATCGAAAGCACAACCTAACATTTAATATCCATGCATTATCATCATCCATGTGGAGGGTTGAGACCAGAGAATCTTCATGAATCTTTGAATAATGAGACTAAATGTGAAAATCAGGTTGATATTTAAGTTAAAGGTCTTAACATACTAAGTTCTCGTAATCTATTAGCCTCCTATTACCTTTACTAATAATGAATCTGTTATCTAGGAGGCTCCTCTACGAATAGCTCAGGTTATTAAAGGATTTTATAAGAGGAGTATGTAAAATATGCTTTTCACTATATTGAGTAATGATACCAATACAGTATATGTAGAGTTAGCAATATACAAAATAGAAAAAATAGACAGTGAACAAAAGTAAGAAGATATAAAGTAGCTCTAAAACAAGAAAATTATATAAACACATAATCAATCAAAGATTCTAACTAATCGTCCTTATTATTAATGGGTTTTCCTTATCAGATATGCTTTCCTTATAAATGATCAAATGGTATAAATTTTAAAACTTTTAATCACAATAGAATTATGACTAAAATTCGATGACCATTAATACTATTTACACGTCTTGCAGGGGTTTAGTCCAAGCTTGATATCTTGGTATAGGCTGCTTATTAAGATGAACTTATATGTTTGTTGCTTTAAAATCCTCGTGAACTCTCTGTTGCAAAATAAATAACCTCATCTATATCTAGGAAATTATTGCAAATATATGATGTTTCTACTATACCATATAACCCATATAATCATAGGAGAGATCTCTAAAGAGTCACCTTCCATCCTCGTAATAGATAGCACAAACACTTAATATCCATGCATTATTATCATCCATGAGGAGGGTTGAGACCAGAGAATCTTCATGAATCTTTGAAGAATAAGACTAAATGTGAAAATCAGTTTGATATTTAAGTTAAAGGTCTTAACATACTAAGTTCTCGTAATCTATTAGCCTCCTATTATCTTTATTAATAATGAATCTGTTATCTAGGAGGCTCCTCTACGAATAGCACAGGTTGTTAAAGGATTTTAGAAGAGGAGTATGTAAAATATGCTTTTCACTATATTGAGTAATGATACAAATACAGTATATGTAGAGTTACACAATATACAAAATAGAAAAAATAGACAGTGAACAAAATAAGAAGATATAAAACAGCTCTAAAACAAGAAAATTATAATAACAAGATAAACACATAATCAATCAAAGATTCTGACTAATCGTCCTCATTATTAATGGGTTTTCCTTATCAGATACGCTTTCCTTAACCTGCCCCCTCAAGATGGTGGGACCAGAGGTGACACCAATCTTGACTCGAAGCTCCTGAAGATGAAGACAAGACAATGGTTTTGTTAACGCATCAGCAAGTTGATCATTAGAGTTAATTTGAGAGATGTAGAGTTGACCAGCTTGAACTTTGTCCTGCACAAAGTGAAAATCAATGGCAACATGTTTCATTTCTGAATGAAATACAGGATTAGCACAAAGATAGGTGGTGCCAATATTATCACAGTAAATTGTAGGTATTGAGGGAAGAGACATATGAACCTCTTGAAGTAATGACTAAATCCAAGCAAGGTCAGCTGCAGTAGAAGTGGTTGCATGATATTCAACTTCGGTGGAAGACCTGGCAATTGAATGTTGCTTCTTTGAGATCTAAGAAATGACATTGGGCCCAAGAAAAGACAACATAGGCAGAAGTAGAGGTGCGATCATTATGATTTCCTGCCCAATCTGAGTCTGAAAAGGCATGAAGAGAGAGAGAGAGAAGAGTCCTCTTCAATAAACAACCTATAATGAAGGGTACCTTAAAGATACCAAAGAACCCTTTTGACAGCGGTCCCATAGGTATGTAGGACAGTGCATGAACTGAGACAGCGATTAATCACAAATGAAATATCTGTTCTAGTGTGATTAAGCTATTGGAGAGCACCAACAACTGACCGATATTCAGTAGCATTAGAGAGAGAAGTGCCATCAGTAATGGATAGAGTTGTGGGAGTCATTAGCGTTGTGACACTCTTAGCATGAAGTAGTCCTGTTTTATGAAGAAGATCTTGGATATAATTCCATTGATTTAAAAGAACTCCACTTGATGTTGAGAGAACTTCTATACCAAGAAAATAAGAAAGAGCCCCATGATCTTTGATGGAAAATCGGGCTGCCAACTTAGAAATAACAGACTAAACAACCAGAGTCATTTCCAATAATTATAATATCATTAACATGTACCAATAAAAACACGGTAGTATACAGATGACGCAAGATTAATAAGGAAGTATCTGGAAGAGAATTAACAAACCTAGTCGAAAAAAGAAATTGATGTAATTCATTATACAAAGAATGTGGCGCTTGCTTGAGTCCATAGATAGCTTTGTTGAGATGACAAACGTGTAGGAAAATTAGGATCCACAAACCCAGGAGGTTGAGTTATAAAAACATCTTCACTCAAAGGGCCATGCAAAAAGGCATTATTAACATCAAGTTAACGTAAGCACCATCCTTGAGTTCTTGCCAAACAGAGAATTAAATGACCAGTACTGGGTTTAACAAATGGATTGATGGTCTCATGATAATCAATTTCTGGTTGCTGATGGAATCCTTCGGCAATAAGACAGGCTTTATAGCAAAAAGTGGAACCATTCAAATTTTGCTTAATGCGAAAAACCCACTTATAACCAATGAGATTCTAAGATTCAGGTAAAGGAACCAAGTCCCAAGTGCCATTTTGTATAAAAGCATTGAACTCATCAGACATTCTAGCGCGCCAATGCAAAGATTTTAGTGCTTGAGAGACACAGGCAGGTTCAAGGTGAGAGTGAAGTGTGGTGGATAGAGAATATTTAGAATTGGGTTTAAAAATGTTGTGTTTAGACCTGGTTACCATGGTGTGCTGGTTAGAGTGAGAGGGCCTTATGGAGGAGGTGATGTATAGGTGTCAGGGAAAGGTGGAGTGGTGGTGGACAAGGAAGAAGAGGTTAGAATAGTTATAGTATTTGGGTGATCAATTGCTGGCAGAGGCGAGGTTGGTGAGGGCGAGAGTGAGTTGTGTAGTATAGGTCATGAAGGTATAGGTTGGGAGAATAAGAATGTGATACAAATGTGGGTAACTTGTCCCAAACCCGTTTGCAATATTTGCCTAGGATTTATCAATTAATCAAGCAAAGAAACTTCAATTTCTAACTAAATCTTTGGATAACTTGTATATAAGAACATGGGTAACTTGTCTTAAACCCGTCTGCAATATTTGTCTAGGATTTATTAACTAACCAAGCAAAGAAACTTCAATTTACAACTAGATATTTAGATAAATTGTATCTAGCAATATAAGTTATAAAAAGTTCAAGATTATTTAAATCCAAACCTAAGATTAACTAAGTCAACTTTAAGGTTGGAAGTAAACCAAGTTTGTAAAGTTACCAAGCTCCCTATTTAATAACCATATCAAGTTCTTTTAAGAATCAAAGAAGAGAACAATTCTCACAAATAGCCAAAATAAATAATGCATTCAACATGGTGGCTAAATTTGAGGCTTTAAATAGCCATTACATGAATCAAATCCTATTCTAAACACTAAGTATCCTAGTTAGAAGAAAAGAAAAAAAAATCCTCTTGAGTGTGGCCATAGAATTTGGTTAAAGAGTAGTTTAATGCTCCTAAAACATTAACTAATATTCATAAATAAGAATAACTTCTTTTAATCATGAAACAATAGTAATTCTAAGCTAGTAAGGTTGATGTATTTAGCTAATAGGAATAGAGGAAGAAAAAATAATATCAACTAAGCAAATCTCGAAAGATCTTGGACATTAACTTGGATTGATTTGTTGACATAATCTTTTAGGACTTCTTAGCCACCCATATGTATCCTCCTTTAAGGTACCTTGCATACTTCTTATGTTAGAAGCTTCCGTGGAATCATTTTAGAACCTTCTAAAATCTTCTCGATCATTTTTTGTGCAAATTATTCCAATTGAAGAGTTGGACTTGTAGATTTCACGTTGGATTTTCACGCATGAAATTAAAGTGCATAAAGCTTGATTTGGGCCTTAAGAAAAAGATCCACTAATTGCTCCATGTGCATGCTAGCTTTGAATCTCCATCCCAAGCTTGATTTCCTTTTACACAAAAGCTCCTAACGCTTTTTTAGATGTGCTCTAATCATGGTTCCTTTGAACTTGAGAGTATCTTCTTGCTTCGTGCCATCCATGCTTGCATCATTTCCTTCTTCCTTACGAAGATACATCCTCGAATCATGAACCTCATCAAAATGAAAAGGAGAAAAATCAATAACATTAAAGTAGCACTAACATTATAATCGCTAGGTAAGTCCAATTTATAAGCATTATCATTAACTCTCTTTAAGACATGAAAAGGACCACCCCTTAGGGTTTAGCTTAGACTTTCTTAGACTAGAAAATATTTCCTTTCTAAAATGCATCCAAACCTAATCACCAAGTTCAAACACTAACCTTACACATCCCTTACTAGATTGTTTAGTTAGTTGTTTATTCTTTCTTTTTTTTTTTTTTTTCAATATTCACGTGCACCTTTTCATGCTAATTCTTAACAAAATCTGATTTCTTTTTCCCATCCAAAACTATGTGCATATTTAATGGTAAAGGAGACAAATCTAAAGGACTTAATGGAACAAAACTATACACAATCTCAAAAGAACAATAATGAGTAGATGAATGCACATTACAATTATATGCAAATTTTATATAAGGCAAATATTTTCTCCATGATTTCAAATTCCTTTTAACTAATGCATGCAACAATTGTCTTAAAGTTTTATTCATAACTTTACTTTGTCCATCAGTTTGTAGGTGACATGTAATAAATAATAATAATTTAGTCTCCAATTTTTCCAATAATGTTTTTAAAAAAAAGCTAAAAAATTTAATATCCCTATCAAAAGCAATAATTGTAGGCATACTATATAGTCTAACAATCTCCTTGAGAAACAAGTTGGTAACATTAATGGCATCATCAGTTTTAAGACATGGAATAAAGTATGTCATTTTAGAAAACCTATCAACCATAACAAAAATATAATCATTACCTCATTTGAACCTTGGCAAATCTAAAACAAAATTCGTAGAAAGATCAACCCAAGGCATGCTAGGAATGGGTAGTGGCATATAATCAATATGGTTTATACTTAAAATTAGCTTGTTTACATGAAAGACACTTATCTTAAATTCTTTGCACATCAATTCACATGTTAGGCTAATATAAGTGTTCATGCAAACATCTAAAGTCTTTTGCACACCAAAGTGCCCTATTAAAGTTCCCACATGTGCTTCCCTCATTAGCAATTCATGCAAAGAATAATTAGGCACACATACTTTATTGTCTTTGAACAAAAATCCATTATGCCTAAAATACTTCTCATATCAACCTTTTTGCAGGCAATATAAAATTTGTTAAAGCCTTGGTCTTTTTCATACAAATCCTTGATATATTGAAATCCTAATAACTTAGCATCAAGAGTAGAAGGAAGCACATACCTCCTAGATAAAACATCAACAATAATGTTTTTCTTACCTCGTTTGTATCTTATGACATATGGAAAAGATTCTATGAACTCACTCTATTTAGCTTGTCTTTTATTAAGTCTTTGTTGTCTTTTGAGGTACTTTAAGCTTTCATGGCCGGTGTGAATCACAAATTCTTTGTTAGGCTATAGATAATGTTGCCATGTTTGTAGTGCTCTCACAAGTTCATACATCTCCTTATCATATGTTAGGTATTTTAAAGAAGCTCCATTAAACTTTTCAGTAAAGTAAGCAATTGACCTCCCTTTTTGCATAAGCATGGCTCCATTCTCTAAACTTGATGCTTCACATTCAATTTTAAAAGTATTAGAAAAGTTAGACAAAACAAATAAAGGTGCAAAAATTAATTTAGATTTAAGAAAAGTCAAAGCTTGTTCTTACACCTCTCCTATTTAAATCCAACACTCTTTTTAATAACTTTGGTTAATGGTATGGCTATTGTGCTAAAATCTTTAACAAAACACTATAAAAGCTCACCAATCCATGGAAAAGAA
Organism: Omphalea diandra; assembly: GCA_949677035.1. NCBI lineage: Eukaryota > Viridiplantae > Streptophyta > Magnoliopsida > Malpighiales > Euphorbiaceae > Omphalea > Omphalea diandra. The sequence continues at coordinate 27,780 of CATIWR010308911.1, read as the reverse complement.
CATATTTCTCCCATAATTTTTGGTGTAGGCCACTCCTTAATTGCTTTAATTTTCTCTGCATCCACCTTGATCTCTTGGGCAATTACCATAAAACCTAAGAAAATAACTTTGCTTGTATAAAAAGGACACTTCATAAGGTTAGCAAATAACTTTACTTTTCTTAAAACACTAAAAATTAATAACTAAACATGCTCTATATGCTCTTTTAAAGATCTAGAATATATAAGAATATCATTAAAATAAACAACCACAAACTTACCTAAATAAGCATGCAAGACATGGTTCATAAGCCTCATAAAAGTGTTTGGTGGATTAGTTAATCAAAAAGGCATAATTAAGCATTCATTTAAACCATATTTTATTTTAAATGTTGTTTTCGCTCGTCCTCCTATTTCATCCTAATTTAGTGATAGCCACTTTCGAGATCAATTTTAAAAAACATACTAGCACCATATAATTCATCCAATATATCATCTAGACTAGGAATAAGATGTTTATACTTTATTGTGATTATGTTTATTGCATAACAATCCACTCACATCCTCCATGATCTATCATTTTTAGGCACAAGCAAAACAAGAATAATACAAGGACTAATACTCTGTCGAATCAAAACCTTTCTCTATTATCTCATCTACTTACCTTTAAATCTCCTTTGTCTCTATAGGATTACTCCTATAAGATAGCTTATTTGGAATTCGAGAGCTCGAAATGACGTCAATTTGATGTTTTATCCTTCACAATGGTGGTAGTCTCCTTTTGGTACCTCTTATAGGAATAAGTCTTCATACACCTTTAAAAGAGAAACAAGCACACTAGGTAAAGAAATAGTTAAATCATTAGTAGAAAAACATGCCTCTTTATATAAGAACAAAATCCTGGGCATTTGGACTAAATAGGCTTTCCTCACATCACTCTTTTTTGCATAAAAGTTTTTGTTCACACCTTTTCCTATTGCATGCACCTCTTTTTGCCCATAAAAATAAGAAACATGCATTTTCTTAGTAATTCTAACTTTACCATAATCTTTAAGCCATTGTATTTTATCAGGTTTAGGATGTTTAAGAGTAGGAAAGTTTTTTTTTTTTTAACTAGATAAGTACTAGCAATGTTAGTGTAACTACCTCCATCAATAATTAAACAACATACCTTGCCTTGTATCCTAAATTTTGTATGGAAGATATTTTCTCTTTGTTCCTCTTTGGCTTTAGCTTGGGCACTCAAAAATTGCTTTGAAACTAGAAATTTATTATTATTTACCTCCTTAAGGTTATCCTCTTCATCACGAGCATCAATTAGTGGGGGCATCTCATCATCATCTTTTTCTTTATTATCTATTTCACCATTTGCAATTACCGTAGCCTTCTTGTTAGCACAATCTCGAGTCATGTGTCCTCACCTTCTATATTTAAAACATTTAATAAAACTTATTTAGCTTTGGGTGGCTCGACTTGCTTGGGCTTCCTTCCTTCCTTGCCTTCTTTGATGAATTTGGGTTTGGGCTTGAAATTGGGCTTTTTTGCTCCTCTTCATTTGTTGCTATAATTTGTTGTTGAAAAGCTCAAACAAAGTTTAAAAGTCCTCCCTTAGTTATCTCTCTACCTTTTGGGCCATATGGTATATATCATTAAGCTCTACATAAGGTTACAATTCCATAGCATTAGTAATTTCTTTATTGTCCACTAAGAAAATGGGCCATGGTTTGCTCTTGGTCCTCTTCTATGTTGGTGTGGATTAAGGACATCTTTATCTCTTGATAGTATTCCTTCATGCGCTAGAACCTTGCACAAGCCTTTGAAGACTATTATGTAAATCTCTATAGTAAGGTTTAGGCATAACCTCTTTCTCATGATATGCTTCATGTCATGCCATGTAGAGATTGGATCTTTACCATAATATCTTTTAGTTATTTTCAAATTGTCTTACCAAACAAGAGTATAATCAATGAACTACATAGTAACAAGCTTTACATTATTTTCTTCAGAATAGTAATACCATTCAAACATGGATTCTACTTTCTTTTCCTATCAATATAAGCCTTGGGATCTTTGTTTCCTCAGAACATTGGAATCTTAATCTTTATGCTCCCTAGATTGCCATTTTGCTTCTTATAACCTTGGTAGCTCTCATGCATGGATTTTTAATCATCATCATTAAGCCATCTCCCTCTTCTATCTTACTTTAAAGTTATATTGGTTTTATTAGTGTTGGTGGTAGCTCGACTCTTTTTTATCTTCTCTATCCTTTCTTGAACATCTTACACATTATTTCAAACATCATGAACATTGTTTAGCAATTGGCTCATTATAGCTTGTATAGATTTCATGAAAAGCTTCCACTCAGAATCTCGCTCTACTTATTTAGAATCTAACATGGTTAGAAACAAAGAAAATAAGAAAAATCCTCACAAAAATACTCCCTTATGTGTTTACTCCTAATAAATGACATTATTCTCCTGTTTCACAAAAAAAAAAAAAAAGTTTTTATCTTTTAATGGTCTCACCACTTTAGCCTTTTACCATTCTAGTTCTTTTGTTTTAGTTGTTTGAGAACTAAAGTTACTATTATCAAATTGAGGCTCAATCATAAAGCAAACAAAAACAATCCCAACTTAAAATTGACTTTGGAAATCAACGAAAACAATTAGAATCAAAATGAAAAGAAAAAAAATTAGAAAAGCTAAATTAGATATCAATTGATAAATTTAAAGAGAATAGGAATTTAGAACTTGTAAAAACTTGAATTAAATTCAAACAATTGAATTTCAAAAGATTAGGCCAGATTCTACTTGCAACAAACACAATTCGCAAACTCTATTTTTGCAAACAATAATTGATAATTACTCACTCCTTTTGGGTATATTGCACCAATAGTCACTGAAGTATGATCATAATTTTATTATGGCAATAACTTTTTAATTTAGAATAATTTAATCACTAAACTATAATTAGTATTCTAATATAGTATTAATTAGCTAATTTTCAGCCAAATTAGCTAGTGTAACAGCTAGAGATCAGTAAAAAGCTGAGAAAATGACATATCCTTAAGGGACCTACTATTTAACTCCAAGAAAATTGTCGTTAACGGTAATTTCCCCCTTCCTCTATTCTCACTAATTTTACCCACTTTCACTTTCACTTACTGTTTCAATCTCACTCTTCTCACCCTACATTTCAAAAATCATTCTTCTCGATTTCAATTTACTACTAGTTACAAGTCATTGAGCTTCGAGTTAAGGGCTTGAAACAAAAGGTGGTGCAAAGTAATTGAAAATTTGGATTTTCTTTAGTGTGAGTGAAAATTAGGGTTTTCAATTAGGAAATAAAAAATTAAGGTTTTCTTTTGGGTAATTGAAAGTTAAGCTTATTTTTTAGAGGAAATCAAAGGGTATTGACAAATTGGGGTGCATTAAGCCGTAATGGATTGGTTTTGCAGATATGCAAATGAACCTCTAGAGTACTACTATAAGTTATTCTTTATTTTGTTCATTATTTTGATTACTGCATTTAGTTAGATTTTTGAATGGTTTTTTTATTTAGGTAAAGAGTATTCAATGCTCTTGCATTTAGTTTGTTTTTAATGGTTTGTTTAATTAGGTAAAGGGTATTCAATGCTACGACTTATGTATTCTTTTATTATTGAAGAATTATGTATATGTATTTTTGTATATACTAAAGAATGTGTATGTGTATGTGTTTATATTAAAAATGTGTCTGTGTATGTATATATACTAAAGAATGTGTATACGCATATGTGCATATACTAATTAAAATTGATTGTTTTGTGTTTGTTGGTTGTTATATTGCAGTACCAAGTTTTGAATTTTTTTTCAATTTCATTGCATCATAGTGGCAAAATTGGGGAGTTGGGATATATAAGTGGGGATGTAGCTAGGTTTGACTTTTGTAGTATTGATAGACTATCATTTCAGGACATATTAAAAATGGGAAAAGAAATTAATTTAATTAGTGAAATGAGATTTTTAGGTTAAAACCAAATTTGAATTATAGTAACGATAATATAAGGAAGTTTAAGTTAGGTGGTGAAGTGTTAGAGATGAGATATAATATAGATAGTAGGAAATTGATAGATGTGTATGTGCAACATTTGCCACATAATGCTACTGCAAATGTAGACAATGCTAGTGCTAGGGTTGAGATGAACAAGGGTAGTTGTCAAGTGAGGGTAACTTATCCAAGTTCTTATGTTGCTCAATATTTAACTAATGTTAGGTAAGTGAAAGTACAGACTATGGGTATAAATGAAGAAATAACTGGTAATTTTGATGATAGTGATGATAAGGATTATGTGGATGATGAAACACAATTCAGGGATGTTGATTATGATTTTGAAAGAGGGGATGATGATCTATTTAAAGCAAATGTAGACCAGGGTATTAAGAGAGATATGAATAGCAGTATGGGTAGGAAGAGTGGATAGGTGCATGAGAAGGGGAAGATGAAACTGATTCAAATGAATTAGAATATCTTCCTTTTGATGATTTACAAAGTGCATTAGAAATAAATGGTGAGGATGAAGGAAGGGGATTTCAACATTCAGATACCTTGAATTTAATAGTGAAAGAGATTTGAGGGATCCTAATTTTGAAATTGGAATGAAGTTTAAAAACTTTAAAGAGTTTAAGGAAGTTATGAGAGAATGAAGGGGCTATCAAACTTAGGTGGTAAATAAAGTTTGATCTAAATGACAAAATAAGGTGTAAAGCAATATGTGCAAAGGGTTGTTACTTATATATATATTGTTCAGGTATGAAGAACAATCCTAACACTGTGCAAATTAGAATTGGGAACTTGACTTATACCTGTTATAAGGATCATGTAATAAGACATGTTACCTCAAAATGGCTAGCAAATAGGTACATTGAAACTTTTAGGGTAGACCCAACATGGAGTTTGAATGGATTTATTAGAGTTCTTAAAGAAAATCATCAGATTGATCTCACACAAACTAAAGCTTGGAGGGCAAGTAGCATATCTGTCAAGATAATTGATGGGGATGAGAAAAAACAATTTAGGAGGTTAAGGGATTATAAAAATGAAATTCTAAGAACAAATCTAGGTAGCTCAGTGGATTTTTAGAAAGATGATGAAGTGTTTTGTGGGATGTATATTTGTTTAGGTGCTTTAAAGGAAACATTTATGGTAGGTTGTAGAAAAATCATAAGTTTAGATGGATGCCTTTTAAGAGGATGTATGAGGGGCAATTATTGGTTGTTATAAAAATTGATGCCAACAATTGCATGTTCCCCATTGCTTAGGCTATAGTAAGGAAGAAAACAAAAAAAATATTGGACCTGGTTCCTTTATCTACTTGGACTGAATTTTGATATTCAAAGAGTTCCATAGAAGTGGACATTTATGTCTAAAAGGTAGAAGGAAAAGTCCATAATTCTATATGTATTACAACTATTGGAATGCATATTTCCTTTTTATTTATTTAATTATGTGCATTTTTTTCTTGTTATGCAGGGTTTAATACCTAGCTTGGATGAGTTATATCCAGCTGGTGATAGAAGATATTGTGTTAGACATATCTACACCAACTTCAAGAAGTAATGGAAAGGAAAAGAGTTGAAGGACATGTTATTGAAAGCAACAACTTCAACTTATGTGCAATAATACACAAATGTAATAGGAAAGATCAAGGATAAATGTGAACAAGTTCATTTATACCTTTCTAAAATTGGTGCTCATTACTAGAGTAGGTCACATTTTAACATTAGTTGTAAGTTTGGTTCATTACTTAATAACTTATGTGAATGTTTCAATTAATATATCTAAGAAGCTAAGGATAAACGAATTGTCTCAATGATGGAAATAATTAAAACTAAAATTATGAAAAGGATGCATGTGAAAACATATGTTATAAAGAAGGTGAATGGGCCATTGTATCCAAAATTCAAAAGAATTAGACAAGATTAAGGAGTGGAGCCATTTGTTTACTAGTGTGTGAAATGAAGGTGATGGGTTTCAAGAAGTTAGGCTTGGTAGGCAAATTGTGGTGAATAAAGGTGATAAAAGTTGCAACCATAGGAGGTGAGACTTAAATGGCATCCCTTGTGCTCATGTCATTAATGCATTGCGACTTAATCACCTAAAGCATGAAGATTTTGTTGATGACTGTTACATAATTAAATGGTATTTAAAGATACATTCTCATTGTATCAAGCCATTAGATGGTGCCAAAATATGGGTTAAGAGTGATGAAAATCCATTGATCGCTTATGAGAAGCCACAACCAAAAAAAGGAAGAAGGGCAAAACTTAGAAGAAAAGAGGCTGAGGAATTAGAAAGAGAATTGAATAAAAGAAGGGTCTCTAAGAAAGGGACAATAATAACATGTGGCAAGTGTGGGAGGCTAGGACATAATGTTAGGAGGTGTACTGAGGCAACACAAATCCATTCCTAAACAGTAGGAAAAGGCAAAAGTTACATGTAAGTTGTGTAAAATACTTTATTACAACTACATATGCCTTTCATAGCTTTATTTAGTGCCTAAATTGCACAATGCAGGTGAGAAGACCAATTAAGAATAAATTTGCTATTGGTACATCCTCACAAAGGAAACAAGCCACCACTCTTGTTGCCTCATCATAAAGGAAACAAACCACCACTCTTTCTTCATCCTCACTACCTTGCACTATGCAATGGATGCTAGATGTAAGTGATTATTCATTGCTTATAACATATGCCATTAGATTAAATCTAATTTTAATTTTATGATTATAGGGACTACGAAAGCAAGTAATGACAACATGTTTAAGATGTTAGATCCACAAAGTAATAAAAATACTTTAACACAAAAAATTCTCACACAACCACCACAGTCTTAAGTACATCCATTAGTGATAAGATGATTTTTGTTATGCTTTAGGAAATATTATCTACCACTTAATCTTTTTCCCTTTCATTTCAGAGGTCATTCACACATCAACATTTGATGCTGATATTGAAAGTATACTACAAGAGATTATTATTGAAGAAGATGTAAATGAAGATAAGTTGTAGAAGTAATTCAGGTAAATACTTCACTTTTTTAACAATTTTTTTAGATGATTGAAATTCCTAGTATAGTTAATTGACTTTATCTTGCCTTTCTTGCTTTTTTTCTCTATTAGTGTCATGCATCTACAAAGCTTTAAGGGATGTAGATGCATCTGCAAAAGTAAGGGCTCCAAAGCCTAAAAGGTACATGAGCTTGAATGAGACCTCTAAGGCAGGGCAAAAAAAGGCAATTTCTAAAATTGCATGTAGGTCTCTAACTAGGAATTTCAAGCCTCCATGGAAGCCATTCACTAGACCTTCCGAGCAAATTAAAGAGGCTGATCCAACCATTAGTCAACTGAGAAAGCAAAAGATGAAGATGAAATGTGATCCAAGCAATAATGTTATACCTGTGGTGGAAGATGAAGATGAAGCTTCATGAGATGAAGAGGAAGATGGAAGCTTTTTGAAAGTTTTTTTTTTTTTTTTTTTTTGTTAATGCTATAAATGGTCATTTGGTTTTGTAAATGGTATACAACTCATTTTTTGGTATCCATGTGAACCTTGTCCACCATTATGTACTTTGTTTGTTTGTTTGTTTTTTTTTTTTACTAGTAATTGCTACTAAGTAATTAAACTTAGTTAATTCTGTTTAATAGTGACAAAGACTAGGTCAAGTGGAAACATTTAGAAAATGATTATCAAAATAGGAGATCGTAAAATCTTTAGCAAATTTCAATGCCATTTCAATGATATTACAATTATTACTAAGAATTATTAATGTCAAGTGCTATCCAACTTTATTCTTAACTCACTTCTTTTACAGTCATTAGACTTAATTGTGTTCAAGGTTTTACATTTCATTTTATTCTTTTACTATCTAACTTTTTTTTTTTCAAAGTTGCAAGATTTATTTTCATTTGTGTAAAATGTTATCCAATTCATGATTCCTTTACAACCCAATTTATGTTTTATTATTAATTTTTGTATAAAATGAATAAGACATAGTAAATAATATAAATATTACTTCATATTAATAGGAAAACTTGGTATAATATATTGAGCAAAATTCCCCTAGTCAATGTTTATAATAAAACTAATTCCCCTACTCTATCTTACAATTCCCTTGCATACACACTCATTAGCTAAGCATACACCTACTTCCCATAGCAAGATTCCATATACAAATCCATAATGTTCCCTTTCTAACGTCCCAAGCTAATCCCTACAATAATGCCAATCATAAAAACTAATAACATAACTACCAAATTACAGGCCATTCTACTCCTCTTGCCTTTTTCGGGTTTGCATTATTTAGTTTCCACCAATCCACTGTCGTCTATCACCTCTATCTCTATCTCTTTAATGTCATCCTTCGCCATAAATCCAAAACTATTCTTCTCGATTTGTCATTCATGGTTGCATCATACCAAGCCATGTACTTATGATATATGCCTAGTCATTAGTAATAATAAACTCAATTATAAAAGAAACAAATATTAAAACTAATCCAACCTTCAATCTTCAATATTATATCAAACGTACATAGGAAAAAGAAAGAAAGAACTACTACTTCAATCTACCCAATAATTGTTGCAACCAAAGACACGACTTCTAGGTTTCAACCTCATCCAAAATGTCTTCAACACGTATGGACGGTGGCAATCACACCAAAGAACACCATCTTGCTCCATTAAGAGTTGTGATTTCAATTTTTAAAAGTTAGGGTTCTTAATTTGGGGATAGAGTGTTCTTGTCAAATTTTGGGAATTGCAAAATGAAAGACCAGAGAATTGGGAGAGGAGATAAACATAAGGTTGAGGGAGTGACAAAGTGATCCCGTAAAATTTGTAGAATTGTAGAAATAAGGGAAATAATTGGGAGAGAAATGGATAAGAAGATTGAGAGAGGGAGCTGAATATTAAGCACAAAAGAGAGAAAGACAAAGAGCAATAACTTTCTTTTAGGGTTTAATGGTGGGTCCCATAAGGCCATGTGCCATTTTGTCATCTCTTTATTAATCTCTGATTGCCATATTAGCTAATTTGACCATAAATTAGCTAATTAATATTGTATTAGAATACTAATTATAATTTAGTGATTGAATTATTCTAAATTAAAAAGTTGTTACCACAATAGAATTATGATCATATTTTAGTGATTATTGGTGCAATTTACCCCACTCTTTTTTCTTTCTTTTGCCTTCTTTTGATTTTTGCTTTTCTTTTCTTTTTTTTTTTTTTTAATTTTTGATATTCTTTTCTCTTTTTTTTTTTTTCAAAACAATTGATGCTAACACAAAAAAACTTAGCACAAAAAAACAAAGACTATTGAACTTAGCAAAACAAGGAGAAATCAAATTGGAAGAAGAATAAGTTCAAATGTAAAAATTTTATTGTACTCATATTTTTTCAAATGGCCTTAAAACTTAAATCAAGGGACAAATAATTAGTAAAAAGAATGAAAGAACTAAATTCAAAAAGAAGAACTTTGAAGAAAATGAATTGAAGAAGAACTAACATAAGGAATCAAATTTGAAAGAGAAATACAATCTAAACATAAAGAACCATAAAATAAAGATGGCTCTGACACCAAATGATACGAATGTGGATAACTTGTTCCAAATCTGTATTGTAATGTTAATACCTTGCCTAAGATCTATCAACTAATCAAGCAAAGAAACTTCAATTTTCAACTAGATCTTTAGATAACTTGTATCTAACAACTTAAGTTATAAAAAAATTAAAGGTTTTTTTAAGTCCAAACTTAAGATTAACTAAGTCAATTTTAATCTTTGAATTAAACCAAGTTTCCAAAGTTACCAAGCTCTCACATAATAACCTTGTTAATTTCTTTCAAGAATAAAAAAGAGAACAATTCTCACAAATAGTTGAATCAATAATTCATTAAGCATGATGGCCAAATTTGAGGCTTTAAATAGCCATTACATGAATAGAATCCTAATATAAACACTAACTATCCTAATTAGAAGAAAAGAAAACAATCCTAATGAATGTGGCCACAGAATTTGTCCAAAGAGTAGTTTAATGCTATTAAAACATTAATTAATATTCTTGAATAGGAAATAACTTCTCATAATCAAGAAACAATAATAATCCTAAGCTACTAAGGTTGATGTATTCAACCAGTAGGAATAAAAGATGAAAAGATAATTCCAATTAAGTAAATCTTGGAAGATCTTAGATTTTGACTTGGATTGACTTGTTGACCTAATCTTTTATGACTTTTTAGCCACCCATATGTGTTCCCCTTTAAGGTATCTTGCATGTCACTCCTCATATTAGAAGCTTCCATAGAATGATTTTGAAACTTTCTAAAATCTCCTTATAACATTTTAGAATCTTTTAGATCATTTTTATGCGAATTATTTCAATTGAAGAATTCGATTATAGATTTCATCTTGAAACTCCACACATAACTAAAGTATATAAAGATTAATTTTGGCCTTGAGAAGAAGATCTACTAATTGCTCCATTGGTATGCTTACCTTGAATCTCCATCCCAAGCTTGATTTTCTCTAGTACAAAAGCCCTTAATGCTTTTTAAGATGTGTTCTAGTTAAGGGTCCTTTGAACTTAAGAGGGTCTTCTTGCTTGGTGCCATCCATGTTTTCATTAGGATGAGTATGGAGAGATAGGAGAAGATGGTGATGCATATTGTAAAGAAGAGGAAAACAAAGGCATACCTTATAAAGGCATAGCTAAGAATGGCATGAAGTGGTGTGTCTTATGAGAGGCAAGATTACTAATGTCACCCATTGTTGTTAATGGAGACGAGGTGGAGATTGAGTGATAGGGAAAACCAAATTCAACAAATGTGACATGCTTAGAGGTATATAGTGTTTGATACTTTAGGTCATAACTATAAGAATTTATTTAAGATCTAGTACATAAATTTAGAACACCAATCAATAGTTAAGCAGAAACGAATTTCATACCTATCTGCGCGTTAGATCCAAAATTATTTTGAACCATAATTTCAACCACTGAAATTAAACACTAAAGAAATAGATCAGAAGAATGGAAATCGAGAACTAAGTCTTCCTCTTCTTAACCTTCTCTCAAGATGACTACTATGGGTGTAGCAGTTAGGGTTAGGGTTAGAAGGCAGAAGATGAGACTTAGCTTATTTATAATGAATTTAATAGGCCTACCCATCATAGGTCCATGTTAAATTAGGCCTACATATAATCGTCTTCCATATCGGCCCTCTAAAGGTGTCATAAGCTCATAACCCATTTGATCACTATTTTAATTGGGCTTACCCACTAATCAATAAACTATATTATTCAGTCCGTTTTATAAAAAATTAAAACAAACCAATAATTAATATTAGCTCACATAAAAAATTCTAACATTCTCCCACTTAGGCAATATTAATTATGACCTTTTTATGTTTTATAAAAAAAATATTTTTGAAAACGACTCTCAAACTGAATACTTTAAACTCAAATGGGGACACAAAATTTTAGAAAACATATAGTTTATTAATAAAATGACACCTTAAACATAATCTTATCCACATTAAATTATCAATATCTGATTATGACAATAATTATGCATTTATTGACATAGTACCAATCCATAGTCACAAATATTAACAACTTAACTGACTTGGATTCCGATATAACAATGTAACAAGAAAATAGCACTCACATGTGATCAATACACTATTTTCATTATCAGTCCTCCAAATATTTCTGTTTCGCACATGCTCAAACGAGTAAGAGAAATTCATAAGCCTTTGCAATAAGGCTTTTGTTTTCATTTTGGAAATACACACAATATATGCATTAGCCTTTATTTTCAGAAACACAATTGAAAACTAATTAATATAACTTAAAATAATTACACTAATCTTAAGCACATTACGCAAAACTCATAGCATGCTATATATATATATATATGAATGTGCAAATATATATGAATAAGCAATGCAGCAAAATTATTTAATTTAGACGTTCAATTACAAGTACAAAACTCCCACTAACCAAACACATCGAAAGACTCTACAACACCCATATCACTAACATGTTTCTTGAAAATTATGGATATAAGTCCTCTGGTTAGAGGATCAGCTAACATCAAATCAGTATTAAAGTACTCAATCTCAATATCTCTTTTCTTCACTAAATCTCTGACTATAAGATATTTAATCTTCATATGCTTAAAACCACTTGAACTCTTATTGTTCTTAGAAAAGAACACAACAACATTATTATCATGAAAGATTTGAAGTGGCCTAGCAATAGAATTGACCACAAGCAACCCAAAAATAAAATTCTTCAACCATATAGCTTGTGCACTAGAACCATAACAAACAATAAACTCAGCTCACATAGTAGAAGTTGTAGGTGTTTGTTTAACACTTTTCCACGAAACAACACCACTAGCAAGCATAAAAATATAACTCGAATTGAATTTCATATCATCTTGATAACCTACAAAATTAGAGTTTGAATACCTTACTACTTTATGATCATCCGTCCGTCTATAAACCAACATATAATCCTTCGTCTTTTGCAAGTATCTCATTACTTTCTTAGCTGCTGTCTAATGATCCCACCCAAGATTAGAAAGATTTCGACTAAGAACATTAACAATGCGTGTAATATCTAATCTTGTACACACTTGGGCATACATGAAGCTGCCAACAACACTGACATAAGGAATATTATTCATGGTATGTTTCTTTATACCACTTTTAGGGCATTGCTCCTTACCAAATTTATCTCTTTTCACAACAGGAGTATCACCACCTTTGCAAGATTGCATATTGAATCTACTGAGCACACAATCAATATAGGCCCTTTGAGAAAGACCCAATAAATGATGAGACCGATCACGATGAATCTCAATACCTAAGATAAAAAAATGTCTCTCTAAGTTCTTTCATATTAAAAGTCCTAGAGAGTAACTGCTTAGTCTCACAAATCATCCTCATGTAATTACTAGCTAATAGAATATCATCAACATATAAAATAAGAAACATAAATTTACTTCCACTAATCTTATGGTAAATGCATTGATCTATCTTGTTCTTTGTGAAATCAAGTGAAGTGACTATCTCATTAAATTTGAGGTACCATTGATAAGAAGCTTTTTTGAGACCATATATAGATTTCTTCATCTTACAAACTAAGTGTTCTTTACCACTTTCCTTAAAACCTTCAGGTTGCATCATGCAAACTTCCTTACCTAGATCACCATTCAAGAATGTCGTCTTGACATCCATTTAACGCAACTCTAAATCAAAATGAGCAACTAAGGCCATAATTATTCTAAAGGAATCTTTAGAGGAAACAGGGAAAAAAGTCTTTTTATAATCAGTACTCTTACGCTATGTAAATGCCTTAGCAACCAATTTAGCTTTAAATTTCCCAACCTTTCCCTTAAAATCCTTCTTAGTTTTAAATACCCATTTGCAATCTATGAGTTTATGATTAGAAGAAAGTTCCACTAGTTCCCAAACTCCATTATGAATAATTGATGTCATCTCATCTTTCATAGAATCAATCCATAAATCAAAATGAACACTATTAATAGCCTCATCATAAGATATATGATCGACAACATGACCTATATGACAATCATCTTCACCAAGATAAACCTCATAATCATAGGGAATTCCTGACCTTCTCGCCCTAATAAACCTTCTAACAGATAATGCTTCAACTACAATAGGCACTAGAGGATTATCAATAAAAGGAGGAAGATCAACTGTACCCATACCATCACCACCTACTTGAACAAGAACCCTTATAATCTTTTCATGAGATGAAGGTAAAGGAATGGTTGCATTTTCACTTTGTACATCATAAATAGGAGGTTGAGAAATGTTTAGATCAACAACATTCATCTCTAAAAACTTCACAGTCATGGACTTTACAACCTTCGTGCCATGTGTAGGATAATAAAACTTATATCCTTTAGAATGGGCTAGGTACCCAATAAAAAAACAATGAGTAGTTCTAGGGTCAGTCTTTTGCTCATTTGGATTATATATTCTAACCTCAGCAGGACAACCCCAAACACGAAAATGGTTCAAACTATGTTTTCTATCAGTCTACAATTGAAAAAGTGTTTTAGGCATAGATTCACTAAGGACACGGTTCAAAATATAAAAGACAGTTTTAATAATCTCACCCCAAAAGAATTTAGGTAAGTTAGACCTACTAATCATACTCTTCATCATATCCTTCAAAGTACAATTGTGCTTTCAGCAATGACATTTTGTTCAGGACTACCAAACATGGCATATTAGGCAATTATTACACACTCTTGTAAATATTTGGCAAATGATCCTATATGTTGCCCAATCTCATCATATTTGCCATAATATTTACCCCCACGATCAGACTCATAATTTTAATGACTTTTCCTAATTGTTTCTCAACCTTAGTTTTGAAAATTTTGAACATCTCAAGGGCATCATATTTCTCCTTTATCAAGTATAAATAACCATAATGGGAAAAGTTATTAATGAAGGTAATAAAATATTTATTGCCACAAGTAGTAGGTGAATGAGGTCCACTAATGTCAGTGTGAATAATCTCTAGAAGATCTGAACTTTTATTAGCATATTTCTTTTTAGTCTTAGTCATTGCCCCTTATGCAGTCCACATAAACATCTAGATCCTTAAAATCAAAAGAAGGAAGAATGTCATCTTTTTCTAGTCTTTCAATTCTTTCTGTAGATATATGACCTAAATGTTTGTGCCACAATGAAAAGGATTTTTCTTTAACTAAGGATCATTTGGTCACAACATTGGCTTCACAAGAAGGTCCATAATTACTAATATTATCCAAACACAATCTATATAAATTATCGAATAAAATAGATTCATCAATCCATTTAGAGTCTAAAAACATATTAACTCTTCCATTACCAATAGCAAAATGATATCAATCTTATCTAAAATAAAAACATAAACCAAGTTTCTCCCAAAAGATGGAACATAAAAGGTGTTCTCCAAAACAAGACAAAATCTAAACTCCAATGTTAACCTAACTACTCCAACTTGTTTGACATCTATCTCCAAATTATTCTCAACTTTAAGCTTGGACTCATTTTCACTTGGCTTCCATTTGCTTATAAACCCCTGTAAGGTAATAACAACATGAACAGTTGCACCACTACAAGCCACCAAAAGTTTAGTGGTACATCAACCATATAAGATTCAAAGCAAACGTAAGCCAAAGGAATACCTTCTTCTTTTTTCTTGTTTAGCCAAGTTGTGAAATTATGGCAATTATTTCTCTTATGACCTTCATTATGACAAAAGAAACATTTCACTTTACTATTATGGATATTTCCATAATCACCTACCTTTTAGTCTGACTTCTACCATGCCATTTAAAATTCTGATTCTTCTTAGGAGCATAATAATTAGGTTTAGACTTACCCTTATCCTTTTTAGGATTAGTCTTAGGTTGTGTTACTAGCATGACAACCTCACTCTTCTCTTTCTTAATTTTTTTTTTCCTTAGCATCGCATTTGGCTTTAAGGTCATTAATGGTCTAGGTAGTGTTTTGGTTGTTATAGGCAGTCTTGATTTGGCTAAATTCAGAAGGCAAAGTGTTTAGGGCTTGATGAACTATAAATTCATCAAAAATCTCAAGTTTAAGACCCCTAAGTTTGGTTTGAAGGTGAACCATATTCAGAATGTAATCCCTCACACTCCCACTATGATTGTATTTCATACTGGTTAATTGATTCATAAGGGTCCCAACCTCAGTTTTATCAGATATAAAATACCTATCTTCTATAGTAGCAAGAAAAACTTTAGCAGTAACATCAGTGAACAAACTACTCCTAAGGTAATCAGGAAGAGTTTTCCTCATGGCCATAAGACTAAGACGATTAGATTTCTCCCACTTAGCATGCAATTCATTTTCCTCGATATTGCTTTCACGATTGGGTTTAGCAGGTTCATCCTCATAAAAGACATAATCTATCTCACCCATTCCCCAAAAAACAATTGAATGTTCTTTTTTCACCTCTTAAATTTTGTGCTAGTCAAGAGTTCAATAATCACAATACTATTATTGAGACTAAAGGAGATTGTTTGAGACAAAACAAAAATATGTATTAGAATTGGGCTATATACCAAATTAAAGTTATAATTTATACAATCTAGAAAATTCTGGCATCACTACATATTCCCCTTTCGACAGAACATGTACATGTAATATAATTTCTAGTTATGAAGCACAAAATCAAGATTATACCAGTTTTTGAGAAATCTATCTCTTTTGGGCATACAAACTCTCTAGACTAATGCAACTTTTGATACAAATAACCATCTTTAGGCAAGTTATTATATACATTAATTCGGAATTATCTTTTCGCAAAAATTAAAAATAACTCTATGAATTTCAATGAATGTTCTACTTTGGTGGTAACACTCATATCAACCCATAAAATTATTTTTAATTAGAGATTAATAAAAGCACAATTAAAATATATACCAAACACAAATACATACATCAAGCCTATATAAGGTACAAAACACAATATACCTTAATTTTAAATACATGATTATTATCTCATATATATAAAAATTAAATATTTATTATTTATTACAAATCTAATATCACTTAATTATAAACTAACAATTAACTATATAAACTACCCAAATATTTATATTATATTAATAATCATTGAAATAAAATAAAACATACCATGATGAACAATAAACAAAAAAAAAAAAATATTGTGGTAAGCAAGATTTGAACCCGTGGAGACTTAGTTTTTTCAAACGTCTCCAAAGCCATTCCGCTAAAGCATACTCTTCCTTGTAATCTTATAGAACTTAATTTTTATTTTTTCACTAAAAATACCAGCATGAAAACCAAATTAGTTTTATTTGTTCAATGAAAATACTAGCATGAAAACCAAATTAGCAGCTGTCTAGCATGGTGCTCGAACTCGGGACCGCAAAGAGAGGAGGCCTCTGCTTTTCCAACTGAACTTGACGAGCTTTTCGTTGAGTTGGGATCAACGAATTTGTTTACTTTTTTTTTTAATCTCTTCTACAGATAAAACAAGTAAATAGACTCATAATTTAATTATTAATATAAAACATTTGAGATTCTAAATCATATATAATCTCATGCTCTTATACCATATGTAAAAATTTATTCAAGATCTAGTACATAAATTTAGAATATCAATCAATAGTTAAGCGGAAATGAATTTCGTACCTGTTTGCATATTAAATCCGAAATTATTTTGAGTCATAATTTCAACCACTAGAATTAAACACTGAAGAAATATATCAGAAGAATGGAAATTAAGAGCTAAATCTTCCTCTCATTGATCATATCTCAAGACGGGTACTAATGGGTGGAACAGCTAAGGTTAGGGTTAGAAGGCAGGAAAATAGACTTAGCCTATTCATAATGAATTTAACATGTTCACCCATCATATGTCCATGTTAAATTAAGGCTACACATGACTATCTTCCATATCAACTCACTATAAGTGTCATAAACTCCTAGCTCATTTGATCATTATTTTAGTTAGACTTACTCACTAATTAATAAACTCTATTATTCAATCTGTTTTATAAAAATTAAAACAAACCAATAATTAATATTAGTTCACATAAAAAATTCTTACAATAACATCTATAAGCACTTTGAGTGAAAGAATAGCCAAAAAGGACCAAAGTGTGGGACTTAGTTTCTAATTAGTTGGAAGTGTAGAGTCGGAGCTATGGGTAACAGAGACGATCAAAGACCCGAAGCTTAGATAGATTGAGAGGATGACCAAACAATTTTTCATAAGCAGAGGTCATAGACATGTTCAGTTTTGGGCATGCGATTTATTAGATAAACCATTGGTGATTTTATGGTAATGTGTTGGAGCGTTCTCTTTTTGGTACTTTTTATTATCATCTCAAAAAACACACGTGTAGGCTTAGCTCTGCTCCACGTGCCATAATTCCTTTGTTTTTGTATCCTCTTCTTCTGTACGGTACTTAAGAATTTTTGGGATCCCAAAATTAATTGACAAATGTGAGAGGCAACGAGAATAATTAATATATATGTAGGGCATTTCTCTTGGCCAAAAGTGTTGATGTACAGTTTGAAAGTTATGTGAACAATAATAGAAAGTTAAATTTTATTTATTTTTATTAAAAATATAAAATTTAATTGAGTAAATATGAAATGAATAAAAATATTAAAGAATTGTGAATAAATAAATGAATAAATTTTATATTTAAAATTAGTATTAAATATGATTTAATATGATTATTGTAATTATTAAAATTATATTTGACTGTTTGGAAAATTTTATAAGTATAAAAAATGAATAAAAAATTTCAAACTAAACAAAACATAAATACTAAAATAAATAAATTTTATATTGATTTTGAAAAAAAAAAAAATTGTTAGATGTACCCTAAGATGGAAGGTACTAAGTGATACTAATACGTATCATGGTTGTTGTCTTAGTTGTGATCTACTAGTTTAGTTATAGGATGCACATGCATAACTATAACATAATAAAAGTGAAATTAAAAAAATTAGGAATACACTTGATTGATTGCAAACAAACTGCAGTTTTAATTTTTGAAAATATGTACATTTTAAATTCTCAACTCACTTGTTTCATTGAATTTAGAGACCCAGACTTGCCAAAATACAAACAGTTGACCATGGAAAACTATGTAACATACAGTTAACTAACCTGTAGCTACGTATTCTGGTGCTGCATAACCTTAAGTTCCCACCACTCCGGTTGAAACATGAGAGTTATCAGCAGTAGGATCATCCCTTGCTAGGCGAAAATTTGAAAGCTTTGCACTATAATCCTAAAAGAATTTCACTTATTCATCAGCCATATACGTAGCTACAGGTTAAATGTTACATAGTTTTCCATGGTCAACTGTTTATATTTTAGGAAGTCTGGGTCCCTAAATTCAATGAAACAACGCACAACACATCAACTGTGAGATCAAAATAACTGAAAGAAGTCAACTATGTACTAGTTACAACTTCAAGTATACATTTCCACTCATTTTGTGAGCGAGAATTTAAAATGTGCATATTTTCAAAAATTAAAACTGCAGTTTGTTTTGCAATCAATCAAGTGTATTCCTTTTTTTTTTTTTATAATTTCATTTTTATTATATTCTAAGGTTATAATTCTAAATCATACATTAGGAATATATATGTATATATTTTTTGCAGATGGAATTATGTGGCCAAGCAAAGAGATGATTCATTATTTATGTCACCAATCATATCTAATTTAGTTGTCATTTAGCTTTAGTTTTTTAATTGATAGACCTTTAAGTGTTTTTCATTACTTTTAAAGTATTATTCAATTATCCATCATGGAATTTCATGTATTAGATATAATTTTGTTTGATGAATTAATGAAGTTCTATTTTTATTTTGAAAGTGAAAGTGATAATATTTTTTTGTGCTTTATTTGTAACTATTGATTTTGTATTATGAAATAAAAAAGCCATAGAATAATCTCACTACTATGCTATAGCTACAAAATTATTGCAAATAATTAAAAATTTAAGAAATATTTTATCACTATAAATAATAATAAATCAATTTTTTCAATAACTAATTGTGAGAATAGTTATAGTTATGACAAAATAATATGTGTCACTGTTAAATAATAAAATTCTAATAAAAGAAAAATTCCTCATATTAACTTAAAAGTGATAAAATAGAATTAATCATAGTATAGAAATAGTGAAAATAAGTTTACTCATTAAATATCTTTTATGATAAGATAAATTTATCATTATTAATTTATTGTCAGATGGTCTCTTTTCTCACAAATATATTTTATAACAATAATATTTTGTCCATTCTAAAACGTGCAAGAATTTTTTTTTTGTCAAAAAGTATGATTTTGTCATAAAAAACTCATACTTTAGCTTTTGACTTGGAATTAATTGTGAAAAAATTTTATTTCTTGTGACAAAATTATACTATATTATGACATAATTAATTCTCATAAAAGTTAATTTTTTATTACAAAATTAATTGTTACAAAAGTTAATTTTCTGACAAAAATAAATTATCATAATTAATTGTGATGTTGTGGCAAATTTATATTTGTCACAAAATAGTTATTAAGACAAGCCCATTTTGACAAATTTAGTGACTAACTAAATTCGTCACAATATGTCAATTGCGCTAAATTTAATATTTATCGTAATAAAATAATTTATAACAAGAACTCAAATTTCTTATAGTCATTACGAATATTGTTTCATCTTTATTACTTTTTTAAACACAAAATAAGAAATGAATAGATTAAGTTATCTCTATAATAATAACTTAGTGTAATGTAAATATTTAAAGTTTGGCAATAAATTTTCCCTCATAATTAAAAAATATGAGACTGTTAATTGAAAGATTTATATTATTTTCTATTATGCAGTAAGAGATCAATTTTATAATAATTTTACTGCTAAATCATATTATATATTTTGCTATTAACTTGTTTTAATCTATTATAATTATCACTTAATTAAACCCTAGAAGAACATATAATTAATGTTAATCATTTGTATCTAAAACATGGCACTGAATCATCATACCTGTTGAAATTTAAAAGTTTTGCTTATTGTTTCAAGCAAAATATAATTAGATCAAGTGGTGATTTATTATTATTTATATGAAAGGGCATCAAAATAAAATTATTTGTGTTGAGAAAAACTTTCATGTAGCAAAGGGTACTTAACTTGCTGTCCAACTTTTTCACTAATCATTATGTGTTTAGGTTACTTTGAAATATAAAAACATGAAAATGACAGCATGAGATGAGAAGGTACCAAGAAATTAACCTTAGACATAGAGAAAGAAGGGCAGGAAAAGAGGGAGACATACCCTCTCCATGTGAGTCTGATTCGGGGACAGAGCAAAGAAAGGTGGGCTCTTACCATACAAACAGTTCACATGGGAAAGGAAGACATGATTCTTACAACGCTTCTTTTCTTTCACAGCTCATCATCCTCTCCCTAAATCCTGCATATCCTACTACCACTACCTTAAATATTTTATCTTGTCTTTAAAGATAATATCCTACGTTACGTCTATACCCCAACAAAATACTCCTATGCTCATTACCTGTATATATGATATCAATCTAACAAATTAAAGTTTATTTCATTTCCGATCATAATACAAACTGCTAAAATTATATATATGCAATATTTGGTATCCATTTTGACCCATTTTGTTAAATCTCACAAATGGGATTGATAGATTCAGTTCATATAATTTCAATCTACTTCAATTGGTTTGATCATAAGTATATATATATATATACCCCTGCCTAATTTTAGTGACAATGTCTTTGTAGGGGAAATGTTCCGATCAATGCGCTACCTCCCCGGATCAGGACTCGGCCGGCATCACCAAGGAATCGTGGAGCCAATTCATGTCCAATAGTGATTGTATAAGTGATTTATGCATGACTCCTACATAATATGGATCAGAATCAATATAATAATGTCCAAGATATATTTAACATCTAAAGCATGGTGAATTGATACTGTACAGGGAACTAGGCATGTTCAAACTTCATATACAGTTTTAATTAATTTGAAGCTTAACTTGGGCAAGACTTGATATTATTTGAACCTACGTCTTTACTATGTAAGTACGACATAATATACATTAAAGTGTGCATATATATATATATATATATATATATATATATATATATATATATATATATATATATACACATTAAATGAAAGGTTTAAATTAAATCATGTACAAATGTCAATTTCAAACTTCAACTTATTATAGAAGCAGCTTCAACTAATGCTACATTTTAATAGAATTGAGCTGATAAATTCTTGGACTTGCTGTGAATATAGGTCTATAACAAAACATGTACATGGATGGATCCGAATTTTGACACTTGAAAGCTGAGAAATGTAGGTTTAGGGTTTTAAGAATTAGGCCATATACTTGATATAGAAAATATTGATCCAAGGGCCAAACTTAAATATGAGCAGGAACTTGAGCTCTGTGATCCAATACATGCGAAGAGACAATGCCTTAAATTAGAAGAACATATCCTACACATGTTCGCGAATAAATTATATTGTATAGTAAGTGTATGAATTGATGCCAAGAAGAGGGGTCACATCTGCACGTGGTGGCTGATTCCTCCCAGCTATTAGAACTGCGACTTTCCAGTAAAAACCTTGAGTCCCTAAAGCCCAGCTGTTGCTAGCTGTCTCTAATCCACCCCCCATGTGATCCACCACCACCACCACATCCTCTTCTTCCTCCACCTCCAACACTTCTCGACTATAATAATTATAATAATAACAGTAAAACTGAAAAAAAAATTAAGAAAAAAAGCTTTTCTACCCCAGTGTTTATTTGTTCTCATATATTTCCTTCACATCTCCTACTAAGAAAAAAAATTTCTTCATTACTTATTCCTGTTGGTTGTTTTCTTGGTTTTTTAGTTGCTGCTCTTCTCCCTTTCTTGCATACACACATATATACACTTATATCCGTAACTTTCATAGGAAACAAACCAGATTTAGTTCTCCACCATTCCCTTAATGTATCTCCTACTGAGTGTTTTAAGGAGCCCCGAGATTTCCCCAAATCATTAGATTTGTTAGTTTGGTTTCTTTGGTCAGTTTTAGTTGTTGGATATTTTCGCCTATATATACACCCATTTTTTGGGTTATACAAATTAATATAGCATAAATGGCTCAATTACCTCCCAAAATACCCATAATGGCTCCCAATTGGCCTCCATTTCCTCACCAGACTTTATCCGACAATTATCTCTCCAATTCTACCGCAACCACCACCGCCACCGTTGAAAACCATCAACCTTGTTGGGTTGATGAGTTCTTGGACTTCACGTCCGTCCGACGTGGAGTCCACCGCCGCTCAATAAGTGATTCGATCACATTTCTCGAGACAAGGACAACATGCCACGACCAGAACAACAGCAACAACAACAATAGGTATAATAATAATAATAATAATAACTCATCGAATGCCTTGATGTCCGGGAATCTTGGATTCGATAGGCTGGATGACGAGCAACTTATGTCCATGTTTTCCGATAACATGTCGTTATCCTTGCCGCCATCGTCGTCAAACCCATCTACGCCATCTGATCAGAATAGTAACAACAATGAGAAGCCGACATTGGTGGTACATGACCAACAAAATCAACCACAACGTGCTAATCAACAACAGCAGCAGCAGCAGGCCAAAACTGAGCCCGGCGAGGTGGAGAGCGCATGCAAGCAAGAACATGCACAACAGCCTTCTACATCTGCTAATGGTGGTGACCCTATCACCATTGATCCTAAGAGGGTTAAAAGGTAATAACATGTACAATAAACATATATTACATGGATTATAATCTATGACACACGTAGTAAAATGGCATAAACTTGGTAATTCTTGTTTAGTGAGTATTGATTATTGGTTGTGTGGGGTTGCATGTGTTTTTTATTGGAATTAAAATGAAAATTTTTTTGTTTGCGGATTGAATTTTAATTTCTCAGAATCTTGGCAAATCGTCAATCGGCACAAAGGTCAAGAGTGAGGAAGTTACAATACATTTCAGAGCTTGAACGCAGCGTCACAACATTGCAGGTACACAATTTTTTCAAACATTGATCTTTTATGTTTATTAATTTCCATATCTTCTAGAGTTTAAATTTAAATGACTGGCTTTACAGGCTTTGTTGATTTTTTTTACAATTACGTAACAAAGAGTGGAGTTTGCATGATATATAAAATTATAGTATAATGTATTAATATAAGAACGATGATATATATATAGTGAGCCATCGCCCCTGTTTTTCTTTCAAAATCAAATATAAAATTTTTTTATTTTTATGTTATTTTTCTACATATTTATGATTTATATTTTATATTTATAAAAAATATTTTTTAAAAAGTCAAACACAACTTTGATGATAACAGTAATTACATTATATTCCCATTTTTTAAATATAATTTTTTATTTTATTTACAGAAATTTTTTATTTGATTGTTTACTTTTCGTGCAAATTTAAATAAATTTACCATCATCTCTTGCTATATCTACGCTTATCCTTAATATAATTAATGCTGCTGGGAGGTATAGCCCTCGCGACGTGAAGACTAACATCGAGAAAGATGTGTGTTTATTTAAATTTTTTTTTTTTTTGCATAACAGCTATAGAGTACAACATTTATCATTTTTTTTTTTTAATCTTTTCTGTATATTTATTGATATTAGTTTCTAATTCCATTCAGTTTTTGTAATATTTTGTTTATTTAGTATATTCATTTAATCAATTTTATATCAAATAGTACTGTCCAAATCTTTATTTATCATTTTTATTAATATAAATATAAATGTTTACAATTATGAATACTAAGTTAAGTTTGTTTTTATTGTGAAATACTTAATTAATCCAAAAATGAAGACTGAAGTGTCAGCATTGTCACCAAGGGTAGCATTTTTGGACCATCAACGGTTGATTCTAAATGTTGATAATAGTGCTCTAAAGCAAAGGATTGCTGCGTTGGCTCAAGACAAGATTTTCAAAGATGGTAAAGAGATATATATTCATTATTGCAAATTAAAATAATCATGATTTCTGTCGCTTATAGTACATGTTTTAATGTTATGTTTATATATACGTGGACTTTCTGATTAATTATGATTTGCTGGTGAAATCTGCTTCCATCAACAAAGACATGGGAATTCTGATGTTCAAAGGGTTAATTATAATGTGACCCAAGACACAAGATTGGCAATAGTAACTACCACCTCATGATTAAGTTTAATATTGCTATGTTTTATTATTATTTTTTAACCTTCTTCCATCCATCGTCCACATAAGGCTGTATTTAATTAGAATTCCATATCATTATATCAAGCATCCTAAATTGGACAAGCACAAGCATTGTGTTGGACCATTTCTTCAACAAATCAGAAGTTGCATTCTTGTGTTTTAAACCTCTCAATCAAGTGTTCCTCGATTGATTACTTAGTTTAGATATCAAGAAAATTTGATTTCCACCTTATTCACTAGATTTTTAATATCAGAGTATATGTTATATACAGTAAGTAAAATCATGTTAAAGAGTCAAATTCCACATCATAAATATATATAAACATATAAAGAAATATAATGACTTAAATTTAATTACTTAATTGATTAGTTTAACTTTTTAGTAATGATTGATTCGAACTCCAACTTGAATAATTTATGCACTTAAAAACAATTTATTCATGATTCTTTCCATTTTGAGTAATTCTTAGACAATTATATGTTGCTTTCTTCCACAATTCAACATTCTAATACATTATTTTATATTTCATTTTTCTAATATTTCATTAATTTTTTTTCCTAATAAAATGGCAGCTCATCAGGAGTCATTAAAGAAGGAAATAGAGAGACTGAGGCAAGTGTACCATCAACAAAACCTTAAGAAAATGAATAACAACAACAATAGCAATTCATCAGCGCCACCGCCTCAACAGCAACAACAACACCAACGTGCATCAAGCCTTGACACTTTGAATTGTACGGACAAATAGAGGTTCTCTTCTCATGAGCCAAGAGAGAAGAATGCCAAAAAAAAAAAAAAAAGGAAAGAAAGATGGTTATTAGAGTAAAATGCAGGGATGAGCCGCCGTGGCGCATCTCTGGTGCTAACCTGGGTTTCACGTGATGTGTCTATTTTTGGTGGGGCCCACCTGACAATGTCATGAGGATTGGACTTAATCAGAGAGTATGAAGGACACGTGGACTGCTAAGATAGGTTGGGTGGTGACATGAATAACTTATTTTTAATTTTTTAGTAGTTATGTTTTCTTTTTTTATTTTCGGGTTAGCTTGATATTTCTTACTAGTTTTTTATATGATTAAAATGACTTTTATTTTATTGATGTTGTTTTTTGTTGGGAAATAGATGATAAGTGTTTGGATGTGGGGTGGGGTTTTATGTGTATGGGAAAGGTTGATGCTTTAATTGTTTTATCCCTTTTTTTGCCCCATTGCTTGGGCTCAATAATGTTCGGTGCCTTCTTTTTCTTTAATTCATTTTAATTTTTCTGGAAAATTGTATAAAATATTTGGAATTGGAATCCAGTTCTAATTGTGCTTAAGCACTTCCATTTTCATTTGTATGTTACTTAATTGCATATATTATAAGATTAGTGCAGAACATGGCACAGATTATGAATAAAATGTACTGATACATGAGGGTTGCCCATAAAAATAAGAGAGAGATTGAGATTATTTTATGTTAAAGATTAATTTATTATTTATCATGCTTATTTAATTTAATTTTAATTTGAAATGAATGATTCTTATTTTACTAATAATTGGAATTGATATCGTATGTAAAAGGGATTTCAAAAGGAGTAATGATTTAAAGTATTAGGTTTCTTTTATTTATTGTTTGGTAAAATTTATTGAATTAAACGTGTGAATGAACATATATATCAATAGCTTAACTACGCCAAATTATATCACGTACCTAGACCATGTAGTATTGTGTTTTTATGTTCAAAATGTAACATTTTTTTGAAAAAAAAAATTTAATAGTGTTATTTATTTATCACACGTGTGATATATGTTTATTACTTTAGTAAGTAAATAGTCATTGATTATCAATACAAAGTTAAACAATATTTTTTTTTTATATTTATCATTTTATTAAATAATATTTTATTGATGTTTATTTAATTTTTAATCTAATATTATACATGTAACTATATTGCATTAATATTTTATGTTCTTTAATTGTAGTTTTTAGTAATTAAATAATTAAATATTCATCATTTATTTAAATAATATACATATTCATGTTCATTATTTAGTACATAAATATTCATTATTTGTAAACCCTATGTTCATCGATTGTAGTTTTTATATTAATCATATTAGCATATTTTATTAATATTCATTTTAATCAGTTAGTGATAAAATATTTATCATCTGTTTTAATAATATTTATCATTTTTATCTTCTATTGGATCATGTGCATTAAAAAAAACTTCATGGTTATTGATTAATATCAAAATATTCATTATTTATATGCATAATATTAATTCTTTCTAATTTTTATGTTCATTACTTTTTTTTATGTAATATTGTACATGAGTTAATTTGTCAATTAAAAATATATAACCTTCTTTTATAAAACTTGATATTCGTTACTTAATACTTGGATATTCATTACCTATAAACTCAATATTTGTCATCTTTAATTTTTATACTCATTATTTTTATATAATATTCTACATGAATTAATTTGTTCATTAAAAATATATAATCTTATTTCATTATATTTTTTGTTCATTGATGAGTAATTGAATGTTTATTGTTTGCTTCTGTTGGACTAGGATACTTAATCCTATGTTTAAAATCTCTTTTGATCTTGATAAAGTAGATTGATCATCACTAATGTTTCAAATAAGTGTTGTTTTTGCAGAATTAAATCATTTCCTCAAGAAGAAATAAAAAAGTTGATGAATTCCAAAGTAGCATGAAAATCGCGACCGCAACCTACTTATTCGCGACCGCGATTCATGATAAGGCATGTTGAGAACCAGACAGATGAAATCGCAGTATAATTCTCGGCCGCGAACCTTGAAGGAAGAAAGGACTTTTTGTCACAGACGAATTCGCGGTGCGAATCTCGGCTGAGTCGCGACCGCGAATTTTGAAGGAATTCAAGAGGGAAGCAAGACCACGTCCACAGCCTGACAAGTGTC
>CATIWR010308872.1:0-52532 GCA_949677035.1 Omphalea diandra | reverse complement strand
AATATTTGTGACTATGGATTGGTACTATGTCAATAAGGGGCATAACTACTGTCATGATCCGATATTGATAATTTAATGTGGACAGGATTGTGTTGAGATGTCACTTTATCAATAAACTATATGTTTTCTAAAAATTGTGTGATCACACTTGAGTTTAAAGTATTCAGTCCGAGAGTTATTTTCGAAAATGTTTTCTTTCTTAAAATATGAAAACGTCATAATTAATATTGTCAAAGTGGGAGAATGTTGGAAATATTTTTTATGTGGGCTAATATTAATTATGGGTTGGTTTTAAATATTTATTAAAACGGACTGAATAATATAGTTTATTGATTGTGGGAAAACCTAATTAAAATGTGATCAATGGAGTTATGGGCTTGTGACATCTTTTGTGGGTCGATATGGAAGACGGTCAGTGTAGGCCTATTTTAACATGAACCTGTGATGGGTGGACCTGTTAAAATTATTATAAATAGGCTAGGTCCCCTCTCTTACCTTCATAACAAAAAACCCTAGTTGCTATATCCATTGTAGCCGTCTTCGAGAATGTCAAGGAGAGGAAGATCTAGCTTTC
The DNA here is from genome assembly GCA_949677035.1 of Omphalea diandra. Classification (NCBI taxonomy): domain Eukaryota; kingdom Viridiplantae; phylum Streptophyta; class Magnoliopsida; order Malpighiales; family Euphorbiaceae; genus Omphalea; species Omphalea diandra. Next base: position 51,958 of record CATIWR010308872.1, on the reverse strand, counting down.
CGTTTTCAACCGTTTTGACGAATTTTTCAAGTGCTTTATTTCAGTTTTCGGGATTATGACTCAACATAATTTGGGATTCAACGCGGAGACAGGTACACAAATTTGTTTCCGTTCAGTAATTAAATTTTGGTGTTCTATAATTATGTACAAGATCCTAAAATTAAAACATGTTACACTAGTTACTTATCCTTTTGCAAGATCACGAGATTAAGGCCATCAATAATAATCTCAATGAAACATATAAGCACCAAATCAATTAGCAAATCTTTAGACCAATTTGTAGTCTTTACCTTTGAGCACTCAATTCCTTCCAAATTTTGAGTTCCTTAATTTTGTTAATTTTATAGCTTTACTTTCAAAATTTATTTTAGAAGCAATCTCATCTGTATATTCCATTTTCAAGTTCCATTTTAATTCTTGTTCATATCCAATCCAATTATAATTCAATGAAGTTATAATAATGAATTTAAGGATTTAAAACAATATATACTTTTTTATTTTTCACATAATTATCTTAATTAAAAATCAAACAAATATAAAATTTTTATTACCTATTGAGATACCTCGCATAAACTCAAACCTTTCTCAGCAAAATGATACAGTACAATAGTATCAAATATTGCTTCTTCAAGAGGTGGAATGATTCTAAATTTTCGCAAATCTGTTATGACAGCTATGATGGTGGCCTTTCTTGACAATTAAGAATTCTCATGTTGCTAATTTCTTTTATCAACTTTCTTCATGTAAAGCTTCATTTTGTATAAATTATGTTATATTTTTCCTTTACAAGAAGAAAAGGATATTGTGCACTTTTTTAAAGGGGAAAAAACAAAAAAACCAATTTTGGACCATCAATAGCTTAGCTTTTCATGCCAGCTTTGTCATAAGATAAACTAGCTTTCAAGTTTCATATATCAACCTCCCTACCTTTTAATCACTTGTGTCTATTCTATTCTTCCTTTTCTTAGAGACCTTTCTATTGTTTTAGTTTTCTTTTTAAATTTTCAAAATTAATGATATAATATATAATGACTAGGAATAATGTCATTTGTATTATAAGGAATAATTAACTGTAACATTTTTCTCTTTACTTAAACACAAATATGAAACAATATAAGAAACATAATAAGACAAATTTTATGGGCATAGATTGGATAAGTGATTCAAGATGCATAGTTAAACTAAAATTTGGGATTTAAACATTTACTAGATGCCTATTAATTATAAAAGAACAATAGGATATTTAGGACATGTTTGATTTACTTTGTTAGCTAATTGTTGATTGTTGATAATTGGTTACTGAAATTATTATTACTGATTGATATTTTAAAATATAATTGCTAATATGGACATAAATTTTAAAATTAAATAAATATATTTCATAATATATAATCATTTATTAAATAATTTTAAATTAAATCTTTTAATAATATTTATATTAAACATTAATTATAAATATAATAAGGATTTCATTAAAAAATTTAAATAATATATTAGGTATGAGTTGATAATAAAAATTAAATAAGTTATAAATAAGTAATTTATTATTATTAAATAAAAATATTATAAAGTCAAATATAAAGGATTTTTTTTTTGAATTGGAGCTATTAGATAATTTATCAGCTGTTATTTTGTATTTTGAAATGAACAGTAATATTAACAAAATACACGTTCTGCACTTTTTACAAAATGAAAAATAAAAGGATACTTTAAAAAAGAAAAACAAACACCACTTAAAGAAAAAAAAAAAAAAAAAGAAAAAGAAGAGTGACTTCTGTTGTAAACTTTGCTCTGTCAGAGAAAGAAGAAAAACTTAACACATTCGTGGTCCATTTGTTTTCGTAAAAAATATTTTTTGAGAAAATATATTTTTTATTTTTTATTTGGTATATCTAAAAAGATTAATTAATGAAAAATATTTTTTTGATCAACTAAAAAATTATTTTTCAAACATTAATAAACTAATCTAAATAAAAACTAAATAATATATATATATATATATATTATTCATTATCATGATCATTTTTACTATCAATATTGTCATCGATAGTGCTTTCTGAAGATATGTGGGCTCTATAAATTTTTTTTTAATATTTTTATATTAAATAATAAATAGTATAAAATATAAAATATCATTATTTGATTTTTTTATATAATTTTACAAATAAAAAAATTAATATTTTTATGATATATTCTAAATGCTAAAAAATGTATTGCTCAGAAAATATTTTTCTTAGTCAGGTTATTTTTCATAAAACAAATAAAGTCTCTTAATAGAATTTTTATCTAGTATTTTATGAGAATTTTCATAATTTAAAATTAATTATTTGATAATATAATAATATTAGTTATCTTTTTTCAAATTTAATCTAACGTATCATATAGTTTTATTTCATATTATCATATGACAGAGACATTTATAATTAATAAAAATATAAAATTATTAAAAAATTTATAATAAAAACAATACTATAATTTTAAAGCTGAACTAAGACCTTTAAAAAAATCCTACGTAAATATCTATGCAATTATAAGTTAAATGTTAAAATTTAAGGTTTTTTTTTTTTTGTCTTAGTTAGTTTTAGAGCAATTCCAAATAAAAATTTTAGAAATTAGATTTTTGAGAGTAAGAATTTGGACTTGTAATTATTTGCCATGATCTAATTCCGCAGCTAATATTCATTCTACTTCAAAGAGTAATTCAATATAGGCTTTTGTTATTAGGTTAATTAATGCACAATGTTTATTTATTTATTTCCTCTATGAAGCGTTTTTCTCTCCGCTAGGGCGCTTCGTCACTTCCATTTCATAGAACTCCAAAGCCGCTCTCTCTCTCTCTCCAGTCTTCGTAACAATCAACTGCACTGTACTACGGCGTTTTGAAACCAAACGATACAATACAAAATATTCCCTCCATTTCCATTTTCTACTGGAAAAAACGACATCGTTTCCTCGATGCAACCCCGCCACCACCAACACCATCATTTCCCCAGCCACGGCCACAGTCGCCGCCCTCTCCACTCGATCATGCTGAAACCTGGCCAAGTCGTATTCCGCGTCGTCTGCCACTTTTCCATCATCGGTGGCCTGATAGGACCCCACGGCTCCGTCATCTCCCAAATTCGGCGAGACACCGGGTGCACCATTCACTGCGAGGAGCTGGTGCAAGGCTCGGATCACCGCGTAATCCTGGTGGTGGGGCCTGTGTCCCCCGGGAAGAGAATCTTGCTGGAGGAAGGTGATGAAGTGGAGCTGGTATCGGTGGCGCAGGAGGCTGTGGTTAGGGTGTGCGAGAGGATGTGGGAGGTCGACGGGCAGAAGGAGAAAGGAAGGGGTGAGGGAGGCCTGAGTGAAGGGTATTGTGGACTTTTGGCTGATACGTCGCAGATTGGGGCCGTTTTGGGGAGAGCAGGGAAGAATGTCGTGAGGATGAGGAGAGAGAGTGGGGCCCAGATTAGGGTCCTTCCAGCCCCACATTGTGCTGCTCAAGGCGATGAATTGATTCAGGTTGCTTTTCTGTTATCATTTTTTGTTTCTTTGTTCTTTTGTTTAGAAGTCGACAAAATTTTTGTCTTTATTCTGTATTCGAAATAGCAGCCTAATTAATAAAGAGTGGAACTTTTGTATGGGGAGACTAAGCAATTGAATTGGCATAAGGAATTGCGTATTGATTCTCATCGAACATGATAATCACCCATTTGACTTCAGTTCTCACTTCATTTAGTTTTTTAGTTAATTTAGCTCTGACTGGGTTTGAAATGGCAGCGTAATTAATCAAGAGTGAAACTTTTGTATTGGGAAAATAAGCAATTGAATTGGCATAAGGAATTTCATACTGATTCTCAGCGAACATGTTAATTACTCATTTGACTTCAGTTCTCACTTCATTTAGTTTTTTTGTTCATTTAGCTCTGACTGGGTTTGAATTCTCAGTCTCAGTCCATAAGATGACTTCAGTATCATAGAACCAAAGCCTCATTCGTTCACTTCATTTATGATTTAGTAAAATTCATTTACAGTTGCTTGACTTGTTTGATGGATCTTGTAGTCTTGAGGTTGCTTTGTGATGTGCTAATGATGTGCTCAATCCGTTCATAGTTCTTGTCTTGAAAATTAAAGTGGGGGGAGTAATTTGGTAAAGGTAATAATTTATATTTTAGTTTGTGAAGCTGGACTAGGGAATAGTATCTAGTTCGTTGTGTTCAGTAAATGTGGTACAGTTTTAAATGCCAGAAAAATTTATGTCATGGCAGATTACAGGCACCATTTTGGCTGTAAAAAAAGCACTGGTCACTGTAACTGAATGTCTTCATGATTGTCCACCATATCCATCCGATAGAGACCCAATGCCTTTTACCAGACCCGTTGAGGCATCATCCCATATGGACTCTTCTGATCCACATGCAGAATTCTTCCCACATCTCAGTTCCTTTTTACCACCCTACACTAGAAACTCTGCAAATTCTCATTCATCATGTTCAGACGCCGACAAAGACCCCGACCAGGATGTGAAAGCTTCAAAAAAAGAAGTCTCATTCAGGCTACTTTGCTCCAATGGTGCAGCTGGGAGCATAATTGGGAAGAAAGGGACCATTGTCCGAACTTTACAGAATGAAACAGGTGCTTCTATCATGTTTGCAGCTCCAACAACTATATCTGGTGATCGTGTAGTCACCATTTCTGCATTGGAGGTTAGTCATGCTGTCATTGTTTTAAGTTCTATATTGTACTTATAGTTGTAGCCTTAGTAATTATTCTCTTGCTAACACACTGGTACAAGTAGAAGAGCACAATGACTTTGCAGTATCTTTGCTATTGATTTGGGTTGTCAACTTGTTATCATCCAAATGCATACTATTTTTAACATTGATCTGGGTTCTTTGTCATCTTTTGTAGAACACTGAGTCATGGTACTCTCCTGCACAAAATGCTGTAGTTCTCGTCTTTGCTAGATCTGTTGAGCATGACATTGAAAAGGGGCATACATCAGTCTCAATTAAGGGTACTGCTGTAACAGCACGTCTTCTTGTGGAATCTAATATCATTTGTTGCTTGAGTGGCAGTGGCGGGGTAATAGATTCTGAAATGACAAAAGTAACTGGTGCTGATGTACGGATCCTAGAAGGGGAACAGATCTTGGATTGTGCTTCAAAAAATGATGTAGTCATAGAGGTTTGATTATGACTATCTCATTCACTTCATCGTATTCTGTTTATAATTTGTTGTGATATATAACTGATTCTCAGAATTTCTGTCGCACTATATACTATACATCCAGTGCTATTGTAAGTTGTAGCTGCTCTAAAATGGCTAATTTGAATATTTTCACTCAATTTGATATTTTGGTGCTGAAAATTTCATGTTTTCAGGCTTATAGAAGTGATAGTCTCACTTCCTGAGAATAGAAGAAACATTTGCATTGGTAGTTGTCAAATCAAGAGTTGAATAGAAAATCGAGAATCAATCAAATCTAATGGTTAGATTCAGTATAATTTCTCAGACATAATTAAAAATAATATATATGCCTGTAAAACAAAGAAGAAAACATTCATTATCATATAGAATGCTAAAAAGTGTTAAGACTTGATCAAACAATAAAAGAGTGGGTGCTCTCTCTCTGTAATAATATAACATAGACTTGATCTCTCACTCTAATAGTATAACTTAGACTTGATTAAAGCGACAAAATAGTATATTAATGTTTGATGGACCATTTTAGATGGTCATGTAGGTTTAAAGCATTGTTGGCTAACATAGAAGAAGATTAAAAATGAATGAGCGGGAAGGAGAGCAGGACAAAGAGGACATTGCTGGGAACTCTGCTATTAGCTTGGAAGAACATTGGATTATTATGGGATTACTAGAAAAAGAGTTTGCCTTTGTTGTTTTGGTAAGTGAAATGTTTTCTTTTTCCCTAATGCTATGTCAGACTATATGGATTGAGGGATTTCTTGACTATATGATCAAGGTTAAATATTAATTTTTAAACCAATTGCATCCTACAGACACCATAAGGAAAGAATTAGTCGAATCATACGCTTCATATTGATTCATCAACTCACATGATTTGGTGATATTTCCAGTTCAGCCTATGGCTTAGGGCTACAAATGAGTCAAGTTGAGCTATTCAATGTTCGGTCTAATAGATGCTCCTTTGAGCTTGCACCTCATGATTAATGAGTCAAGTTCATACTAAATTTTAACGCTCATACCTCAAGGTTAATGACTGGAGTTCATTCTACCGTCTAATAAATCAGGCAAGCTCCAATTAGACAAAAGCTTAACTAGTTTAAACTCCCGGTTTGGCTCATATATAAGTTTACTAATAATTTGATTGACTTAAAGATCTATTGAAGTATGTTTATATTATGAATAGAAAGACTTGTTTTAAAACTGTTTGCTGATAGAAAATCATGTACCAATATGAATTTTTTCTTTTTCAGTTTTATTAATTGCAACATACTCCTTAATGATTGCACATTTTATTATGTAAACTTTGTTCCCAATTTAAATTCAGTGACAACTTTGGCTCGTTAAATGAATGAGCCATACACGTACGTGGTTTCTGGTTTTGTTGAAACCTAAGCCTAAATTTAAAGCTCCATGGCTTGTTTGTTATAATCTGAGAGTAACTTTAAAGAACCTTTCATGAAAGAGCCAAATCTGATCTAGCCAAAGCTTGGGATGGCTTGGCCCATTTGCAGCCATTAACATTGCCTCATCCTTCATTGAGTTTAATTGAATGTTACTGGGCATCTAACATTTTAGAAGTTCTGCTGGCTCGATGTGCATCTAGTATTGTTTATGCTTGGGATGGTTATGCCTTTTTATATTTATTCCTACATCACTTTGGCAGTGTCTTGCAACATTTTTGTGACATCATATTGAAATGAACTTTTTTAAATAATGATCTGATAAATGGAAGCAATGTCGGATGCTGATAATATATATCTCAACCTTTTGTTAGGTTTGAAATATTGCGTCCATATAATTGTCCTATTCAGGATTACATTTGATTGCCAGGACTTAGTATTTGCACACCTGTTGCCAAGTGGATAGCGTCATGTGATACTTATTTCTCAATGTCCTTATGGCAGCTCCAGAAAATTTCTCTCAAATCGTTGTATTGATGATGCCAGCATTCAGTATATTATATAAAATATATATTGCTTGTGAGTCTCATTTCTCAGCATCCTTATGGCAGCTCCAGAAAAATTCCCCTAAAATTGTCATATTGATGATGCTAGCGTTCAGTAGATTATATAAAATATATATTTCTCAAGAGAACCTGATATATCTGAATCTAGTATGGTAACAAAATAGTTCTTAATTTCTTTCTAAAGTAATAAGTAATTGTCCTGCCTAGTTGTTTTATCAATGTTACATGTTGAGCTGCATAGAGTTTCTTACTTTTCAACTCAGACTGTGTTCATTTGTTAACATCTTATGATGCTTTGATATATTAGGGCTTCTTTTTACTTTTATTTAGAGCTGTATCTGATCTAGATGTTGCAATTTTATCAGATAGACTTTTGAATATCCCATTTGTAATGGTCAGTTAGTGATATAGTAGAGCCTCTCGATAGAAAATATTTTCCTTTCTTTGTTCTTTTATTAAGATTTTAACTGGGAACAGGCTTTTGGGGCCACTTGCGAGGCAAATTTGACTGAAATGGTTATACTTTCTGCAGATCACTGGTGAGTATAAAAATGTACAGAATGCTCTCTTTCTAGTTACTGGGAAACTGAGGGATAATCTTTTTCCCAGTGAGGTGCTCAATGAAGTGAGAACAAGGAGTCCCCATGGAAGAGTAATGGAGATACCCTCTCCTAGAGTGCAGCAAAGAGCAGGGCTGTCTTGTGATTCTGTTCCAGAAACTAGTTTGACAAGAAGAATGGACCAGCTTGGACTCTCCAGCAGCTTAGACGATACTTCTTCATCAGGACTGCAGTCACCACAAGTGGCATGTTTTCTTCCCTGTTTTGCAGCTTCTATATTTAGTCAAGTCTGTGGACCTTATTCTTTTGTGTGATTGCAGAAGCTTGGAAAAGGGCATACATCAGCCACTAAGGAGAATGAAAAAAGCTCAACAATATTTTCTACGGTTTCAGAACTTGAAAGGTCGATGCAGTTTCTTTTGCCCAAGGAAGTGCTTAATGAGGTAGGTGTAAAGAGTCCTGGTGGAGTGAGGGAGAATACCTTTCCTGAATCTGATTCGCCATTAGGCTTATATTCTGATCCCATTCAAGAATCTATTTTAACAAAAGAAAACAATCAACCTGGACTCTCCATCAACATGGATGCTCCTTCACCTGCATTGCATATGCCAAAGGTGACTGGTTTCTTACTCCTTTATTTAGAAGTGCATATTGCTTTTTGTCATTTCGTTGAGAGCATTGATTTCTGTAGAAAGAGCTCAATACTTAGAAGTGGTATGAGTGCAGACTGCAGGAAGAGGCTCAACAACTTTTGGAGGGGCTGTAGAACTTGACAGGTCAGCACTAAACTACCGTTTTTCCCCCTCTGATTCCTTTATTTCTACTTCTCATAATTTGCTGCATGATGACTGTAGTCATGATCACAGTATTTGATAAATGTTTGTTGGTGACTGTTATGTAATCTAGGGATACTCTACTTTATGGTGTATGGGATATGTTCTGAACAATATTGACAAGATAAAAAAGCTAAGTATCAAATTTGAGTCAAATAGATACATGTAATAATATTCTTCCATTTTCTAATAATGGCAATGTAAGTGAACTTAATATGCAAATTGCAATTCTGTTACATATTTAAGTGGTTGCTACTAGAAGCGAAAAATTTTGTCAATAAACTTTTCCACTGTATTAGGAACTATGTTATATTTGTATAACTCCATATTTCAAGCCATTATAGCAAATTGGGATAATTTGTCCCAGTGACCACTGAATTATGACAAAAATTCTATTGTGGTTACTAAGCTCAATTAGCTCACTTAACATTATTTGGCCAAATTAAGGATATAAAAACTGCACAAGACCTAAAAAAAATAATAGAAATGTGTTAGTTCCATTTTAATTTCATATAATTATGAAATAAATAGAGCTATTTTAATTGCCACTTCGCAATTCAGTGACCTAAGATTCTTAATTTGATGAGATTATGGTAATTGAAACAATAATCATATTTAAGTGATCTAATTGAATCAAATCGATCTTTAGTGACTATGATAAAATTTTTGTCATAGTTCAGTGACTATTAAAATAAATTACCCAAACGTAAAAACTAGTGATTATGATGCAAGGTGACATGCATGTTGTATAGGAAAAGTATGCGTACAATAAGAATTCCATTTAGAGCTTTGCATGTAAATTTAATATGCATTTATAATAACAGTTCATAATTAAGTCAAAGAATTTGCCTTAAAGATGCCATAAATTAATATATATACCTGGCTCTTGTGGATAGTTTGGTTACAGTTGAAGAATGACTGCATAGCTAATTTTGCTTAGATCTGCACTGGGATGTAGAAAATATTGATCACAAAGCTTTTTTAGCTGTTTGTCATATTTCATGCTATCTAATTTTCACGTTTGGGGTTTTACTATTGTCATCCAAATATATTTCTAGCAGTTTTAGAGTCCTAGTGGAAGCCTGGAATATCATTAATTTTTTAAAGATTTTGTAGTGTGTTTCTTTGTTTGTTACCCCTAAATGTCCATTATCTGATTTGTTGCAAAACAAAAAAAAAAAAAAAGAAAGTTGTTCATCGCACCTAAAATATATGTATTATCAGATATCTGTGGTTACTTCATCTTTGTCTTTCATGTGAAATTAAATGTAAAATTCTTATAGACTTCACATGCATTTGTAGTTTGTGCAGCAAAAAAAGATCTACTATTGTGCGAAATGTAATTGTAGAGCTTGTAGTCTCTGAAGATATACTTGGCTCTATTTATGGTGAAGATGGCAGCAATCTGACTCAATTAAGACAGGTAAGCATCTGTTCTAGAACCAAATAAACTGAAAAAAGGAGTAAAAATCATTTTTGAACATTGTGGTTTGTATGTTATTTTACTTTAGTTTGTAACTAAAAACTGCTTTATTTGTCAAATTGATTATCAGCAAGTATCTCTTGCTATCTTATTTTAGCATATTATAAAATGACCATATATCATAACATGGAATGGGAATTGAGAAATCTAACATTTTGGTAATTGTTTTGCGTAGTTGTGCTGGATTCATAATATTTAGAACTATCAACTGATAACTAATAGTTCAATATGAATTGCAACTTATGATATCTGCACTGATTTTACAGTAATCTACAATTATATTCACAAATTTAAAATTGACTAATAAAATTAATCAACAAGTGCCTTGTTCAAATTAAAAGACAAGGAAGCATGAATTTGTGAAAGATGGTGATTTTGTACGAGAATTTTTTTTATTGAATTTGACTGGCTTTTTTCCTTTTCCCCAGTTTAAATGTCTAATGACATTGGTCTTTTCCATATGATTCTATCAATTTTAACAATAGATAGAATTTATGCTTTGTGAATTGACTGTAGGAAATTTTCTTGTTGATCTCTCTCTCTCTCTCTCTTACACACACATCATACAAAATCAGATGAAATGGAAGATTGACAAATCGCTCTTGTGCTTTAGTTGTGAGATAAATGCCTACTGTTATTTTCTGATATTAAGTCAAAAGAGGGACTAATCTGTTAATTTTTTTTGAATTGCAAACATGTTTATTTAGAAGTTCTGTTATAAATTTACATAGGGTTTCCTTTCATCAGATTTCAGGTGCAAAAGTTGAAGTGCGTGATCCTTCTCCAGGCAAAAGTGAGAGGACGGTTGTAATATCAGGTAAGCCTGATCAAACCAGGTCAGCCCAGAGCTTGCTTCAAGCCTTCATTTCAGCGGACGAGTAATTTACATGATACCCGTCTAACCTCTCAATAGTCATCAGCTGAGTGTTAGATACAGATGTGACATTGTGTAGATTTCCATCTGAAGCAACGGCATGCTATAGGTGTAGGAACTCGGAGTCCAAATGGAAATGCTAAATCTGGTGTTGCGCAAGGTTTCTCAGAAAGATTAAAATTATAGGTTTATAGATGAGATGACGTCTTCCTAACAGGTTGACATCTGAATCTGGAATAGCATAATACAATTACTCTGGATTTATGGATATCCCATTACAACCTTACATGATTTCATATGCTTTAAATTATATCTTGTTAGACCAACTGAAAAAAAAAAAAAAAAAAAAAGTGGATGATCTACTAGGTACCTAAATCGAACGAAATGAATTTTATTTAGAATAAATTATTAAAAAAATTTTAGAGTTAGATACAAATTTTATTTTTTTATCAATAAAATACATAAATTTTATTTTTTTTCTAATTTATCTTTCAATTAAATTTTGTATCTTTCAAATTTTTTAATGATCCAATCATAGTAGGACAATACTTTTATTGTTCAGGTCATTTAATTCTAATTTTGTGCAAAACAATATAAAATTTCAATTTTTTTACATTATAAAATCAAATTAAAATTTTCAAAATTTGGAAAAAATTAAATCAATCAATTTTTTTAGTTTAGAAAATTTTTTACGTTTTTTAATTCAAAAAATAAAATATTTAATTATTTCAATAATTATTTTAAATAATATAGATTTTAGGTCTAGTTTAAGTCTAAATAAATTTCATTCTTTTTTAGACTATTTATATTTAATTTTTTAGTAAGTAATATAAAAATTATTTTTTTATTTTTATTACTAAAAATAAGTTGTAATTTTTGTAATGATAAAAATTAAGTTTAAAGATTTTCAAAGAATTTGAGAAAAATTTAAAATAAATTAAAGTTTTCTAGTTTAAAAATTTTTTACTTTTTTCACTTAATCTAAATAATATAATATTTCTAATGTATTAAGAATCAAAATATATATATTTTTTTATTTTTTTCATTTATCAAGTACTTAATATCCAATCTTTTTCAATAACTGATTCAAATAGTACAAATTTATAAATCTTAGTATAACCAATATACAATATTACTCTTATAATCAAATTCAATATACAATATCACCCTTATTATCAAATCTAAAAATAGTGAATATATCAAGTTTAAATTAATTATCGAGAAAGATTAGATATTAAATATCTAATAAATAAAGATAATGAAAGAAAAATATTTTGAGTTTAGGGAATAAGTGAAAAAATTTTTAGATTAAAAAATTTGATTGATTTTAATTTTATTAAATATCTTAAAATTTCAATATCAGTTTTTATTATTTTAGAAATTATAAATTATTTTTATTAACATAAGAAATCATGTTGTATGCTTTTTGGTAAAATGTTAAACCTAAATAGCTAGAAAAATAAAAATATTATGCTAATTAAAATTACAAGTTAATTTGGAATATGATTAGACCAATTAAAAAAGTTAAAGGACCTAGAATATGGCGAAGAATAGATTTAGTAAAAAAAAAAAAAGTAAAATTTATACGCTTTGTTGATAAAAATATATTTAAAAATAATACTGAATTCTGAACTTTTTTTTTGATAATTATCTTAGGTCATAAAATACCAGAATTGTAAATAAAATAATGATAATTATGATATCCAAAAATAATCTTTATAACGAGATTTTAGATTTAAGTGAAACTAAAAAAATTTATATGAGTTATTTAAATTGTGTAACTAATTTGGTGAAATGATTTGTCATATTTGAATTAATCGATTGCAACAATAATGGCGAAGCTTCTCTCTACAATCCCCCCTATGAGCTTGGTGAGCCACATCTACAAGCTGACAAGAAGAAGAAACATGAACTAGTTGAAACAAACCCTGTTTATATCATTCATGCATGATGTGATAATCAATATTTAAATGTTTGTTCCACTCATGGAAAATAAATTTGGCAGTGATATGAATAGCAGCTTTGTTGTCACAATGTAAAGAAGAGGAACATGAAGATCATGAAGCAAGTAAGTGAGAATGGAGACAAGGCTATGATATTCAGCTTCGACACAGGATTTATTCAGGAAACTAAGAGTATCACCAAAGAATATACGAAAACTAGTGAGCGACTTCCTGGAGAAAGGACAAAAAGCCCAATCAGCATTACAGTAGCTGTGAGCTGAAATAAGGAAGAAATTGGATTTTTTTTTTTAAAAAATAAAAAAAGCCCTCTAGAAGAAGTGCCTTTAAAGTGGCAAATCATTTGAAAGTGTTACATCCATCGGCTAATCACTAAACTAAAACACTTGCAGAGAGGAAATCAATTCAAGTGAGGCTGTCTAGGCTAAGATATGAAGTGAGTGAGATGCTGGATAGCATAACTAATATCGAGCCTAGTGAGATTGACAAATAAGCATTTAGATTGGCAAGTAAAGGAATAATTTGTGATGTTTAGAAAGAGGAAAGGTAAAGGTCTTAGCATATTGCAAACCAACTTCAAAAACCAAGTCCATGATGGACTTGTGAATTTTCCAGAATCAGACTTAACCATTTTTAACCTCAAAAAATATTTAATATATCCAAGATCCTTGATCATGAACTTATGATCCAAAACAGACTTGACTAACATTTTGAAAATTATATTGGATTGTTAGATCAAATTGATAAAATTAAAAATTAGATCATTAATTGTTTTGATTTAGTCTAAATCAATTTTCAATATTTTTTTGTTTTAATTATTATAAATATATTTATTTTTTAAATATTTTTCTGATTTTTAAAACTATTTTAATAATATTCTTAAATTTTATTTATTATTGAACCAATTGAATTAGATCGATCAAATTGGTCAAACTGACTTAACTAGTAATCAATCAACTGACTAATTTATTGACCGATTCTAGTTTTAAAAACATTGAATTAAACTTCAGTAATAGCTATATCATTGGTGTATGTGTTCAACATATCATCAATATAAATGAAATAAGAAATTAATCATCTTGTTGCCTAGTGAACAAGCAAAGATCATGAAATGATTGTTTAAAACACAGTTGTAGCAGAAAATTAGTGAATTCTAAATCTCATTGTCGAGAAGCTTGCTTCAAACCACAGATATCTTTTCAACAAACTCACTTGGCTCGCAGAGGCTTTGAAATAACATGTTGAAGGTTGCATATAGATCTCCTCTTCAAGATAACCATGGAGGAATGCATTATTAATGTCCATCAGGTAAATGAGCCATTGTTTGGTTGTAACAAGTGCAAACAACAATCTCACAGTCAGAGTCTTAGCAATAGGGGAAAACCTCTCTTTATATTCAATACCTTTCATATGATTATATCCTTTAGTGACTAATATGGCTTTATAACGATAAAAAATGCATTGGAATTAAACTGTCTTATACACCCATTTGCAACCAATAGCCTTTTTTCCTTTAGGTAAAGCAGTTAATTCCCAAGCGTCATTTTGTTCAAGGGTGGTAATTTCTTGATTCATAGTTGACACCTAATTCGGATCCTTAGAGGCTTAAGAATATGTGTTTGTTTTAGGAATGGAAGTGACTTGGATAAGAAAGTGAAGATAATAAGGAGTGAAGTATGGTGTAGTGATAGTACTTGAAGGGACTGAAATTGTCTTTAGCATTGGAGCCGACAAAACTAACAAAACCCGAGCAGGTTTGGTACTTATGCAAGTACTTACTCCTTAGTGGTAAATAAGGAGCAAGAAATTCTAGAAGTGGAGAAGGAGTAAGAGGTTCAAGTGGAACAAAATGAGGAGATGGAGAACGAGAAAGATGATTAGAAACAGTGGATGATAAATGAGGAAGAGAGGAATCCAAAATAGAAATAGGTAAAGATAAAAGTAAAGAAGAAATAGGTAAAGATAAAAGTAAAGAAGAAATAAGTAAAGATAAAAGTGAAGAATAATTAGAAAGAGTAGAAGAGGAATCAAAAGTTGAATCTGGAAAATGGATTGGTGAAGGGGTAACAGAAGAGTGAACATTAATGGACTAGTAAAAAGCAAAATAGTGTTCAAAGAAATGAACATCTCGACTGATAAAATTTTTGTGTAACAGGATCATAAACTTTGAAACCCATTAATCCCTCTAGTATAACCCACATAAACACATTTAGGAGGTTTTGGGGAAACTTATCTTTATCAGCTATGGTGTCAGTGGCGTAACACAGGTAACCAAAAGTTTTAAGATCAATATAATTAGTTGATTTACCAAATAATTCCTCATAAGGTGTGAGCCCAATAAGAATAGACATTGGCAAATTGTTAGTCACATACATTGCAGGAAGAACACATTCAAACCATTTTTTTTTTTTTTTTTTTGAGGAGAAGATTATAGTTGTAAAGCTCTGGCAATATCCAAAAATGCCTCTTTTCCTTTCTACCATCCAATTTTGCCAGACTTATAATGTAGAATGCCTTTACTTTAAAAAAAGTGTAACAGGATTGATTAAGAAATTTGATGCCATTGTCAATTCTAATAGTGTGCACTTTAGCATTATCTTGGGTTTATATTTGATTTAGAAATGAAAAAAGTACCGAGGACAAAGATTAGACAAGTAGAAATATAGTTCTCTTTGTTTATAGAATGTAAAGAAGAAGAGAACATAGTATTTACAGAGGATTTCAAGTCTAGATGAAGTTTAGAAAGAATAGAATTAATACTATAACTAGTAAAACCTGATGACTAGCTTGTATAGTCCACATTCCATATTGGCAACGACAACAATATCTTCAGTCTTCAGAACCTGAAACAAACAATCAACAGAGTAAAAGGTTACTTTAAGAATCTAGTGCCTGAGCAATTTACTCACAGAAAGTAATTGAAATTTAAAATTTAGGATGTACAACCCTTGCTAAGATAAAGTTTGGGATCTAAAATCACTGGACCATACTGAGTCACAATTATAACAGTTTCATTTGGCATACAAATAATAATTGGCTTACATAAGGAGTGCAAGAAAAGAAATTGGTTTTTATCAAGTGATCAACAACACCTGAATCTAAAATCCAAGAGTTGTTTCCAATAATTCTAAACATAACACACACACACACACATTAAACTAAATTTACCAATCAAGTTAACTGCATTGGGATTGTAAACTAGTGCTGGTGCATTGTTCTTGAAGAGCTTTAATGTAATTGGCTTGGTCTAATTGCATAACATTCAAGAATTGTGTCGCTTTGAACGAGTGCTTTAGCAACTTGAGCTACAATCCTCTGATTAACTCTGTTAGATTTGTTTGATTGCTTATGCCAGTTTGGAATATATATAGCTAACTATGCGCTAGTAGTCTAACTAATCCAGCAACTAAAATATTAACCATGCATCTAAAATGAAGGATAGAGGATTGTTTTAATATAATAACTCGTTAATACTAGTATAAGAGGATTCAAATTTAGGATTAAGATATAGTATTTTTAAAATCAAACCAATCGATGAATTATGATTAATTTACAGTTTTTAATTAGATTACTCAATCAAAAGTTAGTTCAATTAATTTTCTTATAATACATAATAAATATAAAAATAAATTCAAAAGCTAGATCTAACCCAACAAGTTATTGATTCAGTTTTCAGTTTAACAAATTTAATTGGCAGCTCAGATTTTCATAACAACCTGTTTCTCAAATACCAAACAAAATGAAAATATATAAAATTATTTATATAATAGGTTATTATAAGTATAAAGCAATGACTCGAAAATATACAAACTTAAAAGGCTAAATCAAAACCACTTCATTTTTTAATGATTTTCGTTATGACAACTAATATAAGATCATGATGCTGAGAATAAATTGATTGTTTTGAATGACTACAATTCTGTTATTTATTAAATTCAAGCGTGAAAACTATTGATAATAATCCTATTTTATGTGATGTACTCTCTCAATAATACTACGCCTATAAATATCATCTAGTATTAATCATATGAATATAGCAATAAACTTAAACCAATTCCCTTAATCCATTAATTCATTATACTCAAAAATCCCTTTTACTTACAATCGCACAAATAATTTTGATAATAAAAAAAGCATAATATTCTCATCGCATAGTTGTTGCACACAATACTACTCATAGCAGATTAAATAATTTATTTCCCTTATTCTCTTTAAGATATAATTAAAATATTTATTATGTCACTAATTACTATATATTAGAGCTATTCTTATTACCTTGAACAGAAACTAAACAACTCTTACCATAATACTCCTGTTTATAGTAATGCTTTTAAAATTGAATTGGTTAGTGAATTAATCAGTTGATCGATTCCTTATTTAATTGGTTCAACTCGTTTGATCGGTATAGTTCAATTGATTTAATAATAAATAAAATTCAATAAATATTACTGAAATAGCTTTAAAAAATAAGAAATAAAAATACATAATTATATTAGTTTAAATTAAACTGAACCGGTCATTGATCTAATTATTAATTTTACTAGTTTGACTAATCAATCTGATCTGATTTTCAAACCTTGAATTATAGTGTTAGGAGGTGTTGTATTATTTTTTAAGATTTCTTTCATTTTTTAATTTATAAAAATAGTGCAAAATATGTTTACTTAGTGTATTAGTTACAGTTCAAAACAAAAATTGGTCACTTATCAACTCCACTTAAAAAAGTATATTTTTAATAGCTCTAATTTAAAAAAGTAGTTTTTTTTTTTTTGAAACTTTTTATCAACTAGTGCTAGTTTTATAAATAAAAAGATAAATATGTTCTTAAACTTAATGTATTTTACTAAATATTTAATGTCAAACAGTAATTAATTACCAAAAATCAACTAGTAATAGATAAAACAAATAATTTTTTAGCCTCCCAATAAAAATTCAAATCTAATCAGAAATAACTTTAAAACAAAAGTTTGCACCATATAGCAAAATAATTCTCAATATATTTACTCTATTATAAATGTAACAGCTCCAAATAAAATTAGCCACAGAAGCAATGGAGTTTACATTCATCCGTGCATGATCATCCCTTGATTCTCAAGGATTGCTAATATGAATCCAACTCGATCGCAATAATTTGATTTTTATGAATTCAACTTGATTGCAATGGTTTTATTATTATAAGTAATAAACTATAAAAATTCAATTTAATGACTAAATCAAAACAAATTTTTTACTTCATTTATTAATGGATCTAATTTCACTAGTCACTGCAAGGTTATGAATCTCTAACCAATACTATATGTAAAGTTATACACACATAAAAGCCCTAAACTTATATTTTGAAATAATTCAATTTTAATGATTCTCTTGTTTAAGAAATATATATATATTTAAAATAATTTAATTTTATTATTTTAAAAAAATAATTTGATAAAAAAGTCAAATTTAATTTCTTAGCTACCTAATCTTGATTTTCAAAGTTTAAGGTCTAAAGAACTTAAGAAATCTGAAATTTTATTTATTTATAATTTTAGCAAAAATTTAAAATTTTATTTATAATTTTAGCAAAAATTTAAAATTTTATTTATTTTCTCAATTTAATAACTTAGTTGCAATTATAACACAATGACAGAAACTGATGAAAATTACAATAAAAAAACAATGTTCTGTTTTAAAATTATTTTTCAATATTTTATTTTTATTTTCAAATTCTATCTCCTTTGAAATTCTATCGCCTATGTAAAACAGTGCTAGGTTTCCATTCCACCATTCCAACCAAGAAAACCTCCATTGATAAGAAAGTTCACAGAATAATGAGAAAAAAAATTACTAGTGCAATCAAATGGATTCTATACATTTGTCTACCAATCAAATTATTATGAAAAAATTATCAAAAATGCCTTAATTATAATCTTTTTAAATTTTATTTCAACTTTTATTTTATATGATCAAAATATATGCATTTTATATTTTATTGCAATGTTATTCTTCAACAATGTTCTTCAACTTGTTTAACCTAATTGAATCACCAAGTTTTTTTAATTTATCAAATTAGATTAAAAAAAATAATCTTTAATGCTAATTAAAATAATTATTTTATTTTTCAACCCATTAAAATATAATTTTTTCAAGCAACATAAAAAAATAATTTTTCTATCTTATTAATAAAGATAATTTATAATCTTTAAAATAATAAAAAAATAAATTTCTTTTCAAGAAACTTAAAAAAATAAAATCAAAAAAATTTTCCTTCTTCAACTCCAAAAATATAATATTTATTACAATGTATTAATAATCATATTCTTTTTATTTATCAAATGCTTAATATCCAATCATTTTCAATAATTTATTAAACAATATAAATTTATAAATCTTAATATAACCAATATACATACACTACTCTTATATAGATCAATTATTGTATTAATAAAAAAGATTAAGCCATTACATTTATAAAATTATTTCAATTCGTAAAATTCATATAGAAATTTCATCTACCTATTATTCTTAAAAAAAATTAATATTTATTTTAAAAAATAAACATTTATATTTATAAATTATCTTAATCCATAAAATTCATACAAATATTTCACATGTTTTAACAAAATTTTCCCCCTCTGAGGAACATAAGACATGAAATCTTAGTCCACGGAACATAACATAAACTTAAAAGACCTTGCTCCTTAAATAAATTTAACAAAAAAAAATAATGAATATAAGATGACAGCATCATATGAAAGAAAAAATTACCATCAAATAATCACTGTATATAGGCATTACTTACTTCAAACATCCCATATAATATTTAGTCACACAAACACAATTATGAGGAACTAAAAACTGGTAAAATATATGGTTTAATTAACAGAATTGCTGTGTCCTACACAGAATTGCTCAGTCTTCTATCAGAAGTTAGTCACATAGGATCAGCTCATTTACAAAAATAGGCAAGGGAAACTTATATAAGCTTCATTCAAATTCAAAATAACAAACTTCCCAATAAACACGTATATTCAAAGACACTGATCTAAAATAATCATTAAAGAAGAAACCAGCAACTAAACAAAGAAATAAAGATTTTTATATATAATAAGCTCAGATAAATGTTGGATATAAGTCAATTCCCAGACCTTAGAAAGGTCTCATAATGAGCTGGGATTAAAACATTTATCATCCTAGCAAAGACATTCAAAAACACCACATTTTTACAAAATACAAGAAAACAACATAATAGAAAGAGACAACAGAGACCAGTGGAAAGGGCAAAGAGGAGAAAAGGTGTATAAAAAACCAAATAGTGACTGAGTTAGGATTTAATCATTCTATTTCTCCAATTAAACCCTCAATCCAACCCATCTCCACCTCCCATCATTTGTTCTCCTCCATCATTCTAAAACTCCCCAATCCAATACTGCTGCTTCCATCTCTTCTTCCATGGACTACCCTTGATCTTAATGCTTCTATATGGTTCAAAACACAAGCTTCATTAGCCTTTCTTGGCCATGGCATAAATATAATTTACCTTGAGTTTTAAAAAGTTGCTAACTTCAAGTCACTAGTCGTCATCATAGAACATGTGTTACACATGAATCTTGTGATCAATCCAATCCTATGATTATCCTACAAACACATTTCACTTGAAAAATAAAAGCTTTTTTCTCAATACATTTAGTTTTCACAAGCTCATGGACAGTTTTTCCTAATCCAATTCAATCAGAAATCTTTTGCATCATATTTTATTTTTGTTCCTCAAATTTAAATCATTAAATTTTTGCATGAAACAAATGGTTAACTATTACCATTGGGATATTAACATATCATTAAAAAGCAATTGATTAAATAGAACAAAAAATTATTAAACTTCAAAGAAAATTATTAATAAACCCTATAATTTGATCTTGCTTTAATTGCATTATGACAACTTGGATCATCAACAATATATACGAGTATTTATAACTTCAGATGTAATTAGGGCTTTCTATAAATCTCAAATTGGCTTATATAATAAAGAGTTATTTTAAGAACTTCACTGAACAAAAGCTGCTTTTCGGGGGGAAAAAAAAAAAAAAAAGGAACAAAAGCTACATCCGATGTACCTCTTTTATACCCATTATAAATTCATAAATAACCTATACAAACATATGCTATCATATATAACATAAAATCATGATATAGGAACAAAATAGCAAAGAATTAAAGCAACGAATTACAATACTTCTATTACTGTAACATGCAAATTGTCAAAAAACCTATACCCTTTAAATTTCCTATTCGACATTATCACAAAGAAGACCATTTTTTTTTCCTTGGCTCATATGTTGGCATATACACTTTTTATATGAAGAAATAAATCAAGTATCGCATAGGCTAAGTCAGCAATCCAACTCCAATTTAGCTTATTCCTTTTCAATTGGCTTTTAAACTAGATTTCTTTATCAATTTATATTAAAAATTAAACTTCATAATCTTTATGCTTAAATTAACCTTCAAAATAAGGATTTTTCAGTCCATTCTAATTTTTTTTTCCATTCATGTTTTTATATATAGTACACAAAATAACAGCCTAGAGAGATGGGAAACGAAAATGAACAACACAAGAGAGCTCTACCAAATTGAAAAAGAAAGTAAAGAAGAGAGGAAGATCACACTTGAATAGGGTCTAGAATTACTTCATACCAATCTCATATCTATCAATCTCTTCTTTTACCTCCATTCTCAAATTAGAGAATTCTGTATGAATGAAATTTCTATTGTCATGGACAGAAAAATAGAAAAAAAAATTCATATAAAATAGTTCACAAAATTCAAATTTACATTGTAAAAGAATAAAATGAAAATCAACAGTTATAAACAACATAGCATAAAACAAACTAAAACCAAAAACAATAATAATACTCCCATAAATTAGAAATTTGGAAGAAGAAAGTACTCCAAGACAGCAAAGAAAATAGATTCCATGTTCAATATGAAACAAAAAAAATTATATTTTGTTCCCTCAGCAAGTAGAGAAAAGTTTCAGTCATGCAATTATCAGCATTAGCATGGTTCATCAAGAAACATCACAGGGAACACCAAACGATTAAACATGTGGTCACAAACGTAGGACCTAAAATCTCAATCCAGGAATCATAATACCATAAACATAAAGACCTTGATCTTTAGCTAAATTTAAGATAAACTAAACCAATAATACATATAAGATACCAAAACCTTAATGAAAGAAAAAATTATTTTCAATTATCAAATAATCAGTATACATTGGCACAAATTATTTCAAACGCCCCATGTGATATTTAGTCAACCAAACACAACTCTAAGAACTAAAAAATGATGAAATATCTGATTTAATTAACAAAACTGCTGTATCCTATACAGAACAACTAAAACATCATATTAGACAAAATATAGTTACAGTCACATGGGATCACCAAATTATAAAAATAGGCATGGAGCAAAACATAAGGTTGATCCAAATTCAAAAGTAGCAACTTACCAATAAAAGAGATGTATTTACCCAATTAAGAAACACTGATACGAAATAATCATCAAAGAATAAACCAACAACTAAAAGAGAAATCAAGATTTATATATAATAAGCTCAGATAAATGTCGCATATAAGTCAATTCCCAGACCTTATAAAGGTCTCATAATGAGCTGGGATTAAAACATTTATCATCCTAGCAAAACCATTCATAAAATCAAAATTTTTACAAGATGAAAAACAAGAAAACAGCATAACTGAAAGCACAAGATAACTTCAAGTAAACAAAAGTCACAATCTTTACTTCAGAAGATAACTGGGTTGCATTCCAAAGAAGGTAATCTAAAGGAACCAAATGATAATGATAATAACAACAATAATTACCCTTAAGCAATCGGATAGGATAGATGGGATGATGAGCTTGTACTTAGGGGCTTCAGAGAGGAGCTTACCATACGTAGCTTGGTCAAACAAAACCATGGTGTTGACTTTCTCCTTCTGCTTTCTCTTGCTCCACTTCTTATTCTGCTTTCCTCCTCCGGATCGCCGGGTTCGATGACGGTGGCGGGGCCCTATCCTTCTCCGGTGCCTAAACATAAGGGATACCCATTAGTCAAAATTGCATCTTTAAAAGATATTAAGAAAGAAGAACAAAGATCTGAAGACCTGCCATTGGATCTGACAATCAGCTGAGCAGATGTGAGGAAGGAGAAGAGTCGGACGCTACGGAAGAGAAAGGAGCTTTAGTATTTATACACAGCTAACCTAGGGTTTTATGGGACTAGTGTCTGATCTTAAAGACAACATATTTAAATGGCTGGGTTGTTTTATTTTGTCCAACCATTTTCACAGGCTCAAACTCAAAATCTTGGGTTGTTATATCGTGTACATCTTCGTATAACAATAACAATATGGATCAAGAGAGTTTATGATCTATAAAAAATTAAAAAAAAAAAGAACATGAGTCTTCGTAGTTTTCTTTTTTTATAAATGAGATTTTTATGTGATTTAATTTCATTTTTGTTTCATTTTTTTCTTTTTTTGTCATATATTTTTTTCTTTTAATACATTTTTTATTTTTTATCTTATTTATCTTTTTCTAATACATGATATTTTTATTTTACAAAAATTAATTTAGATATATATGATTTATTTAATCTAATGAATATTTATTTTTATGTTATATATAATATCATAATAAAAGAATAAAAGAAAAATCTCATTAATTATATATATATTATTTTAAAATAATATTATAATAAAAAAAATATAATTGTATTAAAATATTTAATTAAAAATAAAAAGAATACAATAATTTATTATTAATTATAATATATTTTATATTTAGTATATAAATATACCTACAGTTTACAAAAAATAAATATATAGTTTACTAATAATAAATCTATAGTTTATATCAAATGAATCTATAATTTATAAAAAATAAATTTATAGTTTACAAATAATAAACCTATATGCAATTTACAAAAATTAAACATATACTTTACAAAAAAATGAACCTACAACTTACAAAAAATAAACTTACAGTTTACTGATAATGAATATAAAGTTTATATCCAAATGAACTTACAGTTTATAAAAAAAAATGAATCTACAGTTTACAAAAAATCAATTTACAATTTACAAAAAAATAAAATTTACAGTTTACTGATAATAAATCTATAGTTTATACAAAATGAATTCGCAGTTTACAAAAACTAAATCTACAATTCACAAAAAAAGAATTTGTATATTTACTAATAATAAATCTAAAATTTATATCAAAATGAACCTACATTTTATAACAATTAAACCTATATCTTATAAAAAAATGAATTTATAATTAACAACAAAAGAACTTATAGTTTATTGATAATTAATCTATATTTTATACCAAATGAACCTACAGTTTACAAAAAATGAATATATAATTCACACAAAATCAACCTACAGTTTGCAAAAAAAAAAATAACTTGTATATTTAAATTAATCAACCTAAACCATATAATAAATGAACCACAAAAAAATACAAAATCTATTTAATAATATTAAATATAAATTAATATAATATTTTAATATAAATTTAATATAATATAATATTTAATATAATTAATATAATAATATAAATTACATTTAACATTTATATAATATTATATATCATTATATATAATAACATAAATTATATAATTACAATAATATAATATAATTAAATAATAAAAAATATTTGTATATTAATATAATTATATATCATATATAAAATTATAGTATATAAAAATACACAAAAAATATCATTTATAAAAACATAAAACAAAAAAAGAAAGAAAGAAAATTGGATCACTGGTCTAAATTGGTTGATTGAAGCGTGAACGCTTGGTTTTTTAATTTTTCACACGTGTCATAGACCCTTAATCTATATTATTATATGAACAAAAACTCATGATATAACTTACCCAAAATATTGGTAATTATATTATAAACTCTTATCCACAATACTCTGTGGTATAAGGGTTCAAAACACATGTGACAGTAAATACGAAAAAGTTTATATTTCTTTTGTATTTATTGCTTTGTTTCTTTTTTTTTTTACTTTAAATATTACTGTTTTGTTTATTTTTTTAATAAATTTCATTTTTTTACTTTATATATATATATATATATATATAGAGAGAGAGAGAGAGAGAGAGAGACACACACACACATCTTTGTATATCTCTTTTTTATTTTTAATTACATTGACATTATTATTATTATTATTATTATTATTATTATTATTATTATTATTATTATTATTATTTCATATGTTTAGAAAAAATAAACTTATTTTTCACAAACAAAATTGGTATAAACTGTAGATTTGTCAATTTCAATATTACAAAAGAAATAGAAAAATATCAAATATTTAACTATAAAAAATGAATCACATTTTATACAAAATGAATATACAGTTTACACAAAATGAACTTACGATTTAATGATAATAAATCTACAATTTGTACTAAATGAACTTGCAGTTTACAAAAAATAAACCTACAGTTTTGTTGATAATGAATCTAAAGTTTATATAAAAAAAACTATAGTTTATAAAAAAATATATCTACAATTTATAAAAAATGAACTTACAGTTTATGAATAATGAATTTATAATTTACTTATAATGAGTCTACAATTTATACTAAATAAACTATAATTAACAAAAAATGAACATACAACTCACAAAAAATAAACATACAGTTTACAAAAATTAAACTTTCAATTCAAAAAAAATGAACATACATTTTACAAAAAATGAACTTATATATTTAAAATAATCAACATACGCCATGTAACAAATGAATCACAAAAAAAATATAAAATTCATTTAATAATATTAAATATAAATTAATATAATATAATATTTTAAAATTATATTAAAATAAAATTATATTAGTATAATATTTAAAATAATTTAAATAATGTAGCAATATAAATTATATATAACATATATTTAATTATATATAATAACATAAATTATATAATTATAATAATATAAAATAATTATATATTGATATAATTATATTATATTAATATAATTATATATAATATATAAAAACATACAAAAGTCTCATTTATAAAAATGAAAAAATTAAAAAAAAGATAAAAATGTTTTATTGCAAGCGTCTCTTTTTTTAATTCTTGCACATGCCATGGACTATATGGACAAGAGGTCTATGATGTAATAATTTGAGAGATTGTCGTCAATGGAAAATTATATTATGGATCCCTATTTATATGACAACATGGATCGGAGATCCATGACACATGTATGAGGGAAGAAGAATATGTGTTTCTAGTGTGCATAGCTTCTTACTTGCCTTTTTTTTCTTGTTTTATTTTTTCTTTTTTTAAATGATTTTTGTGTGTTGTTATATATTATAATTTTATATATTGTATATAATTATATTAATATAATATATAATTATATTCTATTATTATAATCATATAATTTATATTATAATATATAATTATATATATAAATATTTAATATAATTTTATATTATTATATTAATTAATTATATTATAATAATTATAATATATTATTACATTAAATGTTAATTTATATTATTATATTAAATATTATATTATATTATATTATAATTTTCATTTTTTATATAAACTGTAGATTCATTATCAATAAACTGTATATTTATTTTTTATAAACTGTAGGTTCATTTTTTTGTAATTTTTAGATTCATTTTTGTATACTGTAGATTTATTTTGGTATAAACTATAAATTAATTATCAGTAAACTGCAGTTTTATTTTTTATGAATAATAGGTTCTTTTTTTTGTGAGCAGTATGTTCATTTTTTGTAAACTGCTAGTTTATTTAATATAAACTATAGATTTATTATCAGTAAATTATACATTTATTTTTTATAAATTGTATGTTCATTTTTTATAAACTATAGGTTAATTTGGTATAAACTCTAAATTTATTATCAGTAAACTGTAGGTTCATTTTTTATAAATTGTAGATTCATTTTTTATAAACTGTAGATTTATTTTTTAAAATTATAGCTTCATTTTTTGTAAACTGTAGTTTCATTTTTTTAAAGTAGTAGATTTATTTTTTGTAAATTATAGGTTTATTTAGTATAAGTTGTATACTAATTATCAATAAATTATAGGTTCATTTTTTGTAACATATAGATCCATTTTTTATAACCTATAAATTCATTTTTTGCAAACTGTAAATTCATTTGATAAAAACTGTAGATTCATTATCAATAAAATGTAAGTTTATTTTTTGTAAACTATATGTTTATTTTTTATATTTAAATATTTTGATATTTTTAATTTTTTTCGTAATATTAAAAGTGATAAACACTATAGAATTTACAAACTAACTATAAAATATATTATAATTAATCCTAAATTATTATATTCTTTTATTTTTACTTGAAGATTTTAATACAATTATATTTTTTATTATTATATTATTTTTTATAATTTTTATTTTATATTCTAATATTATATATAATATAAAATGAATATTCATTAGATTAAATAAATTATATATATCTAAATTGATTTTTGTAGAATAAAAATCTCATTTATTAGAAAAAGAAAAATAAAACAAGAGAAAAAAAATAAAAAAAAAAGTGTACCAAAAGAGAGAAATATATGATAAAGAAAAAAAGAGCCCTTCGTTCATCTTTTTTTTTTTTTTATAACATGTGTGATGAATTTCTATTTCATATTATTATATGAGCATGAGTCCATGATATAAGAACCCCAAAATCTTATCTTTCAAGAGATAAATTACATAAAGAGAAATTCTATTTGCAACCCCTTATTTTCTCTTTACACCCACTTTAAAATTTGATAAATTATATTATTTATATACTCTAAATAAATTACTTTTTTCACCTTTGTTACTTATGTACAATCCTTTTATATTATTAAAATTTATCATATTCTATAAACCAACTAAAACTTATATACAATCTTTTAGATTATTAAAACTTATCACACTATAATTTTTTTTATTAAAACATACCATACTCTATAAATTAACTAAAGAAAATATTTTTGTTTTAGGTATTAATGAATTAAATTGCACCAATACTTTTTATTATATATAATTGGCACAAATATCGATATAATTGTGCTCAAGAATGGAAAGTCTCAGATATTGATCGTATTAAAGTATTTGAAAACATTTTGTCTTAAAAATGTAAATATTGTTATGCTATAAATAATTAATTTAGATGATTATATTATATTTCATTAATGAAATTTGAATGTTTTTACAAATATAAGATTTTTTAAAAATCATGGATGTTATTATAAGGTATTTATCTCAAATTAATGATTTGTTTTAATATAAAGTATTTAGAAGTTATGTTAAAAATGGATTGTGTAATTGAAAATGAGAAAAGGGGTTGTAAAAATTAAAAGGGTAGAAAAGGAAAAGAGACACTCGTGAAAAAAAATTTTAAATAAAAAGAGATTATAAAAGAAAAGAAAGTGTAAAGAGAAAATAAGAGGTTTTAAATAGAATTTCACTTACATAAATTTGCATTTGAACTAATAGAGGCAAGCCCAACCCACTGTATATTTCACTGACTCACACTAGCTTAATAAATTTGATATTTTATTTTGTTATATGGCATTTTTTTAATACCCATGAAATCTAAATTTTTATATTTAATATCTCATTATCAATATTCTCTTAGTTTAATCTTTTCAACCATCTTTTTTGTTTTACATAAATTTTCAGTGAGAGAAATTTACTTTTTCATTTTTCATTATATGTTTCTTGCCAAAAAGAAAGCAAATAACAATATGCCTTGAAAGTTGTATTGCCATTTTATAAAGATTAAAAAAAAAAACAAGAGTAATGAATGAAAGAGACTCTCATCAATTATCATAATGAGGTAAGTTTAAAAAGTTATGTTTAATGAATATTTTATATTTAAGAAATTAAATTTAAATAATTACGTGATAATATTTAATATTTTCTAGATGAGCGTATATAAAGAAAATATATTTAATGATTAAAGAATTTAAAAATATGAAATTGATTATTCAACTATGAATTTTATTAAGATTTAAGAAAATTATGAAAATTATTTTAAGTTAATATAAATATATGATTTAAATGATATTAATGTTAATTATATCATATGAATTAACTATGTTAAATAAACATTTAAGAAATTTAAGAAATTAATTTAGTTAATATGAATATATGAATTTAAATAATTTTAATATTAATTATATTATCTGAAAAATAAATATTTAAGTACATTAATTAATTTACATTAAAGATATTAAGTTATTTAAGTTTATTTGAGTTGTAGATTAAGTTAATTTAATTAAGAATATTATGTGAATTGATTTAATTTAAAGTATTTAACTTCAAAAAATAAAGTATTTATGTGAAGAATTTTTATTAATTTTGAGAAATCAAATTATTTATGAGATATGTTTTATGACATGAGAAATAATTAATTATTGATGATTTATTATTTCATTTAAGTAAAATTTATTATTAATTATTTAAGTGAGATAATATATTTATATTTAAGAGAATTAATTTAATTTAAATTAATTTATGTATTTTATGAAAATTAATTTAATTATAGATAAAAGATTCAATTTTATATTATAAATATTTTAATTACTAGAATTTTAATTATTGTATTATTATTATTATTATTGATATTATTATTCATTTGAAAAAAGAAAAGAAATAAAATGAAAAAAACTAAAAGCTAAAAATGAATTATTGAAATAAATGAAAGGAGGGTCATGAGAGAGAGGGAGGGCAAAGGCGATGTTGCATAATAAGAGGCATTTTTTGTTTTTGTATGTTCAAAACAATGTCATTTTGACTTAAATAAAATGACACCGTTTTGGTTTGATTATTTTTTTTTTTAAAAAAAAAAGGTTTTGTGCATCTTCTTCTTCCTTGGTCTCCCTCTTTCTTTGGACATTCATGGTAGCAGGGGTTAAAGGGACCTTACTATTGCTCCTTCATCATCTTTTATTCACTAGCCAAGGGGCTTCAACCCATTGCTAGCCCTCCTTGATTCTGCCATTGCCTTCCATGACAACTATAGCAATCCATAGTTCACCAATTATATTAATGTTATCTAACCTAGCAAACTTATCTACAGTAATACATGTCAAATTAAAGGCCTTTTCGAGAAAATAAAGTGGGTTATGCATATTACTCAAGCACCTCTTAATCTAAAAGAAGAGACAAAACTAAATTAAAAAAAACAATTATAGACCTTCTGGATTGAAATGTACATGTTGACAAGGTCTGATGATGTTCAATTCATTTTGAATGCCATTTAAAATTTACCTATTCATATATACCTTTATTCAATATATTATATGAAATAAAATTTACATATGTTGCCAAAATTAAGAGCCTTGATGCCTCAATTGGTTGGTGGTATAAAGTTTACCCAAACTATAAAAGCAATACATAAAATTATAATGATACAATTTGAAGCAATGGAAAATGTGGCTTGCTTAAAGAAGTTTTGATTCCTTGGTAATACTTAATGTGTTTTCCTTTTCACACAAACCCTAATTACTTCCATTCCCTATTGCATCTACCTCACGAAAATACCATGTATAAATAGGTGTAAATTGGCTCTTAAAGTTGAAAATTCAACTAGGGTGATATCATTCTTGGTTTTTGAGCATTTAGCTACAGACCTCATTAGTGTTCCTGCTGATAACTTATCTCATAATTTCAAAGAAAAACATTCAATCTCATTATTCATGACTCAGATATATGGATTGATGAAATTTTTTCAAATAATTTTAAGATCAAAGACCAATCATACACCTAAAATATCAATCTGAGTTAATAAATTTTTTGATATTGATGAACAAATTCACACTTTTAGGGCCTTGCTTTCTCCCTCAACCCCACAACCATCGATGTTTATGATTTCTCCACTAACAAAGAAGACTAAATCATGTGCCCAACAAAGCCTTTCATACCCATTACAAACTAAACAAACTTCATCATCATCTTGCTTATCTTTACAGGATGATGCTAATGACTTAAAATTACCTTTGAATAAAGCTCTAAAAGGGTAATAAAAATTTTTTGCTTTCACTTTTACATTTGCTTATCCATTATTGTATTCTATTCTAATTTTAATGGTTGCTATTATGCGAAGTTAATTATCGAGGCTCTAAAAGGAGATGAAGCCAATTAAGAATATCTATTTGTGTTTCTTTTCCAGTGATGTAATTTAAAAAACACTGTACTCTTTTTTACACATTATGAACACTTTATTCCCTACTTTTTCTCAGTTATTTACAACGACAACGTATGGGTGTTAAGCTAGTTTTAGTAATATTTTTAAATTTTATTTATTATTGAACTAATTGAATCAAACCAATCTAATTGATCAGACAAATTAAATCAAGAGCCAGTCAGCTGACTGATTCAATAACTAATCTAATTTTTAAAGTATTGGAATTGACTTCAGTAATAGATACATTATTGGTGTTTGTGTTTAACATATCATCAATATAAACTAATGAAATAAGGAATTGATCATCTTATTGCCTAATGAACAAGCAAAGATCATGAAGTGATTGTTTAAAACACAATTGTAGCAGAAAATTAGTGAATTCCAAATTCCATTATCGAGAAGCCTACTTCAAACCATAATGAGATATTTTCAATGAACAAACTTGGCTAATAGAGGCTTTGAAATAACTTGTGAAAGGTTTCATATAAGCCTCCTCATCAAGATAGTCGTGGAGGAATGCATTATTAATGTTCATCTAATAAATGGGCCTTTGCTTGGTTGTAGCAAGTGCAACTAATAATCTCACAGTGACAATCTTAGCAATAGGCAGAGATAGAGGAAGATATGGGCCAAGGGGCTCACTGGGCCCCCCTCAACTTTTGAAAAATTTCAAGGGCATTTTAATAATTTCACACTTTATATTAAAAAAAACCCTAATATGTAAATATAGAACTATTTTTAACATGAACTTCATCTATTTCCTTCTCCTCAAAATCTGTGAGATTCATCTTTTTTTCTTCAAGTTTTATAACTAATTTTTGATGGTCTTATCTCTTATTTACTTCTCCTAAACATCTTCAAGAACAACCTAAGAGTTTTTGAGATATTTTTTATTTACAAATTGTAATTTATTTTTTGTTGGATTTAATTTACTTTCTTTGCCTTAAAGTTTTTCTTGATTACTTTCTTTTTGGGACCTAATTGAATTATAGTTTTTGTAATCTGAAAATTATTTGTTGCATAAATTAGGATAAGAAGAGAACTTGTTATAAAATTTCACCTACTATAATTTGTTGAAATAATTCAATATGATTTTGAATTTATTTCATTTTTCTTAGATAATGGAATGATTTTATAAAAGAATATCACCTACTATAGAGTCATCATCCTCATCAGTTAATGCACCTACTTCTGTTTAAGAATCATTAAAGTAAGCTATTATTGAGGTTAATTTAAAAAATCTTCCTAGTGATTTAGGACTACAACTTAACATAATGAGTCATCCACCTCACTTATTTCGTAGAGCTTACTTATTAAAAGGTCCAGGTCAATCGCGAGCCTAATTTTCCTCAAAGGATAGATGAAAATCAAAAATGTAAATTTTTTACATCTTAGTTTGATGAATTTAGGAGTTGATTGGAGTATAACATTACAAAAGATGCAACATTTTGTTTATATTGTTATCCTTTTCGATGAGGTGTAGTGAAAGAAGGCCTGATGCTTTTATATCCGATGGATTCAATAATTGGCGCAAGAAAGAAAGATTGAGGGATCATGTTGGGGACCACAGTAGTAATCATAACAAATGTTAATTGGCTTGTGAAGATTTGATGAATCAAGCTCAACATATTGAAGTGTCTTTTTTTAAAATATTGAAACTGTCAAAGATTGATTATCATTATAGATTAAATGCATCAGTTATTTGCTTGTGTTATCTTGAGATGCAAGGATTAGCTTTTTGAAGAAATGATGAGTCAAAAGAATCATTAAATCAATGAAATTTTATTAAACTTTGAAAGTTATTTCTTCATGTAATGAGGAATCAGGAACATTGTATTAAAGAATGCTCCTGAAAATCTCAAACTTACATCTCTTGAGATTTAGAAGGATATTATAAATGCAACTGCAATTGAGACAACAAACATTATTAAGGATATTGAAAATGATTTTTTCTCCATTGTAATTGATGAGTGTCAGGATGTATCAGTCAAAGAACAAATGAAGGTTGTTATACATCATATGAATAGGAGTGGATGTGTCATTAAACATTTTCTTGGTCTCGTGCATGTTACTAATACAACTGTAGTATCACTTGAGAAAGGTATTGATTCTTTGTTCTCCATTTATGGCTTGAGCATTTCTAGTTTGAAAGGACAAGGTTATGATAGAGCTTACAACATGAGATGTGAATTCAATGGGTTAAAAAGTTTGATATTAAAAAAGAATTCTACTGCTTACTATGTTCATTGTTTTGCTCATCAACTCCAGTTCACACTTGTTGTTATTGTTAAAAAGCATAAAAGTATTGGTTCTCTTTTTAATATTGTTATACATTTTTGTAATGTTATTGGAGGTTCTTGTAAGCATAGGGATATGCTTCGAGAGAAGCAAATGGATAATATCATTTAGGGGATTGCAAATGATAAAATCAAGATAAGAAAAGGTTTAAATCAAGAAATGACATTGAAGGACAGGGAGATACCCGTTGGAGTTACCATTATGGTATACTCATTAACTTGATGCACTTATTTACTTCTATTTTTGATGTTCTTGAGTATGTTGGAGAGAATGGTAATGATGATCCACGAAGGGCTGGAGCCATTGATTTGCTAGATATTATGAATTGCTTTGAGTTTGTCTTTGTGTAACATCCTATGAGAAAAATTTTAGGAATCACACATGAACTATCACTTGTTGTACAAAGGAAGGATCAAGATATTTTCAATACAATGAGTATGGTTAAAGTATCAAAAGTTTGTTGACAAGTAATGAGAGATCATGGTTGGGAGACTTTATTACTTGAAGTTTTGAATTTTTATAGCAAACGTGAGATAGTTATACCAAACATGGAAGATGTTATGCAACTTGAGGTAGATCACGATGTAAAACTAAAAAAATGATTAATTTTCACCATTATCGAGTTGAGTTATTATATTTTGTGATTGACATGCAAGCTCAAAAGCTCAATCATCATTTTGATGAAGCAAACACAAAATTACTTTTATGCATGACATGTTTTGATCCCAAAGATTCATTTTCTGCATTTGATAAAATCAAGCTATTATGCCTTGCAGTATTTTATCCATCTGAATTTTCTACAACAACTCTATATGAACTTGAGAATCAACTTGAAACCTTTATTTTTTATGTGTATTTGGATGAAAATTTTTCTGAATTGATAGAAATAGGAGATCCTGCTTAGAAGATGGTTGCTACTAAAAAACATATTGTTTTTCCATTAGTTTTTTTGTTAGTTAAGTTGTCATTGATTTTACTAGTTGCTACAACTATAGTGGAAAAAAGTTTTTCAGTAATAAATATCATTAAGAGTTCACTATGCAACTGAATGGGAGATAGGCTATTGAATGATTATTTGATAACTTATATTGAAAAAAATGTATTTCTAAGTATTAACAATGGAGCTATTATGCAATGATTCCAAAAGATGAAAAACAAAAGGAAAATGTTATGATATAATTGTGCTACGTTATTAATATTTGGATATTAATATGTAATTATGTTAACGTATTGACTTTCATTAAAATATTGTTATTATTTATAATTTTATATCTAGAGCTAATATATGTTATTTATTTTTATATGCTTTTAATTGGACCTTCCTGAATAAAATTTCAGCCTCTGTCATTGGTAACAGGTGAAAACTCCTTTTTATACTTGATACCTTAAATATAATTATATCCTTTTAGCAACTAATTTGGCTTTATAACCATTAACAATGTCATCTAAATTAAACTTTACCTTATAGCCCATTTGCTACCAATAGCCTTTTCTTTTTTAGGTAAAGTAGTTAATTCCCTAGTGTCATTATGTTCAAGGGCGATAATTTCTTAATTCATAACTGATACCTAATTAGACTTTTAAATGCTTAAGAATATGTTCAAGAATGGAACAAACTTGAGTAAGAAAGTAAAGTAAGGAATGAAATGAGGAGTAGTAATGATACTTGAAGGGATTGAAGTTGTGTCTTTAGCATAACAAAACTAACAAAAGGCAAACAAGTGTAGTAATTATGCAAGTACTTACTCCTTTGTGGTAAAGAAAGAGTGGGAAATTCTAGAAGTGGAGAAGGAGCAAGAGGTTTAAGTGGAACAAAATGAAGAGAGGGAGAATGAGAAAGATGATCAGAAACAATTAATGGTAAATAAGGAACATAAGAATCTAAAGGAGAAATAGGTAAAGATAAAAGTGAAGAATAATTAGAAAGAGTATAAGAGGAATCGAAAGTTGAATCAAGAAAATGATTTAGTGAAGGGGTAACAAAAGATTGAATATCAGTGGACTAGTAAAAAGAAAAATAGTGTTCAAAGAAATAAACATCTTGATTGATAAAAAATTTTTGTGCAATAAGATCTTAAACTTTGAAACCCATTAATTCTACTAGTATAACTTAGATAAACACATTTATAAGCTATTAGGGAAAACTTATCTTTATAGGGTGTGGTGTCAGTGGCATAACACAGGTAACCAAAAATTTTAAGATCAATATAATTAATTGATTTACCAAATAATTCTCATAAGGTGTGAGTCAATTGAGAATAGACATTGGTAATCTGTTAGCCACATATTTTGCATGAAGAATACAGTCAGGCCAAAATTTATTTAGAGGAGGAAATTATAGATATAAAGCTCTGGCAACATCTAAAAATGCCTATTTTTTTTTTACTATCCCATTTTGCTAGGGAGTATACATACAAAACTTATGATGTAGAATGCCTTTAGTTTGAAAAATAGTGTAATAGGTTGATTACAAAATTTGGTGCTATTGTCAGTTCTAATGGTATGCACTTTAGCATTATATTGGGTTTTTATTTGTTTTAGAAATGAAGATAGGACTAAGTATGTTGTTGTTTTTATTGTATCATGTATGTCAAAGTTGCCCTAATATAATTATCAATAATTTGTAAGAAAATAATGAGCTCTATGACTAGATTTCACATGGTATGATCCTCAAACATCCATGTGAAGTAGTTTAAAGTTTTTGTTGTATTTATAGAACTGTGTGAAAAAGGTATCCTAGTTTATTTAGCTTGTGGATAAATTTCACAAGAATTTTTTTTTTATCAAAGGTTTAAGAATGGAAATATGATTTAATTTTTGTATGGAAGGATGACCAAACCTATTATGCCAAATCGAAAAATCATTAATAGTTGAATTACAAATATTAGACAAGTAGAAAAATAGTTCTTTTTGTCTATGGAATGTAATGAAGAAGATAACATGGTATTTGCATGATTTCTAAGTCTAGATGAAGTTTAGAAAGAATAGAATTAATACTATTACTAGTAAAACTTGATAACTCTAGCTTGTGTAGTCCATATTCCATTTTGGTAACAATAACATTTTCAGTCTTATGGACTTGACGCAAACAATAACAGATTAAAAGGCTACTTTAAGACTATAGTCCTTAAGCAATTTACTAATAGAAACGTAATTGAAATTTAAAAATTCCTTGGGTAAGATAAAGTTTGGGACCTAAAATCACTAGAACATAAGGAGTGTAAGGAAAAAAAATTAGCTTTTATTAGATGATTAGTAACACCTGAATCTATAATCCAAAAATTATATCTAATAATTCCAACACAACACACATGCATTAAACCAAATTTACTAATAAAGTTAGTTGTATTGGATTATAAATCGGTCTCGGTGCATTGTTGTTAAAGAACTTTAACATCGCTTGATACAAAGTGCTGGCTAAGGCTAATCCTCATTCTCCGTACTTGGCTTGGTCTACTTGCATCACATTCAAGTGGTGTATCGCATTGAATGGGTTAGCAACTTGAGATACAATCCTCTAATTAACTCCCTTATATTTGTTTGATTGCTTATACCAGTTTGGAAAATCGTGAATTAGAAAGCACTTAATCCTTATATGACCATACAAATATAATGTTTGCAGTGTCTATATCCAACCTTAGTTTTCTTAAGATCAAATTTAGAATTAGAACTAATGAACTTAAAATTGGCACTTGTCTTAGTAATAACAATAGGTCCCTTAGCATGTTTGATTATTTTCTCCAAAATGTTCCTCAATTTCTTTCCTCAATAGATACAAACTCTCTACGTGGATAATCATAATTCTTAAAAGATGAATTATTTGAGTTTTATTTTTAGCATGTAACTACTTTTAAAAAATTATAAATTTAATTTTTCTAATGAAATATTAACCATCCATATCAAATAAAAGGATGAAGATTATTTTAATATAATAACTTGTTAATGCTAACATAAGAGGATGCAAATTTAGGATTAAGATAGTTTTTAAAATCAAACCAATCAATGAATTAGTTTATTGATTAATTCACATTGTTTAATTAGATTACTCAATCAATAGTTGATTAAATAATAATAATAATAATAACAACAACAACAACGACAACAACAACTTAAATTTAAAAACTAGATCTAACCCAACTAGTTATTATTCAGTTTCCTGTTTAACAAATTTAATTGGCAGCTCAAATTTTCATAATAACATGTTTCTCAAATACCAAGCAAAATGAAAATACATAAAATTATTTGTACGATAGACTTATAAGTAGAAAACAATGACTATAAAATTATACAAACTCAAAAGGCTAAATCAAAACCAACCTCCCACTTCACAAAATGAATCTCATTATGACACCTGATATAAAACCTTGATACTGATAATAAATTGATTGATTTGAATGACTGTAAACTATGTTATTCATCAATTTCAAATGTGCAAACTGTTATAACACAAAGCAAATAAATTTTCCAAGTAAGAATGTTAGGTTGAACACAATTCTCAAGAAAGAATATTGTATGTTCCAACAACAATACTAATGAAGCAGAGAAACCAATTTTTGCCTACACAAGCATCCTTGGATCAACACTATATATAAGGTTGCAAACTCTTTCAAACACTGGATTTTAGTATTAGAGTCATAATTCATTAATACATTTAGTATTACACTATTGTAATGTCACTCCTCCAAGTAAAATTAGCCACAAAAACAATGGAGTTGAAGTCATCATAACATGATCATAGCTCAAATCTCAAGAATTGCTAATATGAATCCAACTAAATTTCAATGATTGAATTTTTATGAATTTTGCTCAATTGCAATAATTTGAATATGATAATAGATTACTAAAAGTACAAATAGGATAGAAAAATTGAAAAAAAAAATTCATATGTAATAGTTTACAAAAAGTAAATTCATATTGCAAAAAATAAAAATGAAAATCAATAGTTACAAATTGCGTAAGAGCATAAAACAAACAAGAACCTAAAATGATAACACTCTCATACATAAGAAATTTGTTAGAACAAAGTACTCTACAACATCAGAGAAAACAAATGCTAAGTTAAACATGAAATAAAAAGAAATACATTTTGTCCCTTATAAAGTTGAGAAAAATTTCAGTCATGAAATTTACGGCATTAACATGGTTCACCAATAAACATCATAGGGAACAATAAACAATTAAGCCACTCATATAAACAAACATGTAATTACAAACACAAGACCTAAAATCTTTGTCTAGGATCATGCTTCCTTGTTCTTGAACTAAATTTGACAAAAACTAAACAATAGTGCATATAAGATACCAACATCTTTATGAAACAAAAAATTGTTTTCAATTATCAAATATTCACTATATTTGGGCATGACTTATTTCATATATTCTAGGTGATATTTAATCACACAAATATAACTATAAGGAGCTAAAAACTGTTGAAGTATCTGGTTTAATTGTCAAAATTGCTTTGTCCCATATAGAATAGGTAAATCATTAGTCTTTTATAACATATTAGACATAAAGTAGTTACATTGACATAGATCAACAAATTTATAAAAATAGGCAAGATAAAAAAAAGCTTTATTAAAATTCAAAAGTAAGGAACTTACCAATAAACAGATGTATTCACGTAATCGAGAAACTCTAACTAAAATAATCATCAAGGAAGAAACCAACAACTAAAAGAGAAATAAAATAATAAGCTCTAATATATGTTGGATATAAGTCAACTCCCAAACCCAAGAAAGTTCTCATAATGAACTAGGAATAAAATATTTATCATTCTTGCAAAACCCATTCAAAAGCACAACATTTTTACAGAATGAAAAACAAAAAGACAACAAACACAAGACATTGGTGACACCAGTGGAGATGGCAAAGAGGAGATGAGGTTTATAAAGGAACAGTGACAGGGGTTAGGGTTCATTTATTCTATTTTTTCGATTATATCTTTAAACTTCAAAATGGACCTCCATTAATATTCAGGTTTGGCTCAATCCCTTCAATAATAATCCCACATTTGAAATGCTCACCATTCGCCTCCCTTTCACCCTTCTGCACCTCCTTTCATTTTACAAAAACAAAGAGAGGGGTTGGCAAATAGAGGAAGGCTTGAACAATTCAGTAATTTGGTACAGTTGAAGAACTTTAAAATTGAGGAACTTTTACAATTTTGAAATGGTCAATTGAATAGCTTCAGAACCAAGGCTCTTGTCTAGTTATGTAGACATCTTTCAATTAAATTTCTTCGTTATCAAATGTTTAGTCCAACATTTACAATTTCGATGAATCAAACCTTTTCTTTCTAATTTTCTTTATGCCTTTCATTTTTTTTGCTAATTAATAGAATTTGACATCTTCTTTTTGTCTTTTTTAAGGAATTTCAATAACTATATTTTTTGTGGATTGAATTAGTGGTGTCTTGATTTCCTTGATACATCAAAGATTATTAATGATTTAATTAGTGTTGTCTTGATTATCTTGATATGTAAAGCTTGAGATGATGAACTATATAATGAATTGCTTTAATAATGATACAAAGTGCTTTTCAATGGAACAATTTTGGATGATACGAAAAAAGGGTGATTGAGTTATATTTAGTTTTTAGTTAGCGAAATTTGTGAACTCTCCTCTCTCATCTATGCATCCCACATGTGAATATAGTGAATTAAGAAACAAGACTAGTGTTGTGAGTTGGAGAACCTCATTAGAGCGTAATGCTTTACCTTATTAGGATATGCCTCCATAGTTTGTAGCAAAACTTTAAAGTTAAACGAAAGTGATTTTGGATGGAGAGTAGTACTAATAACAAGTAAAAAAAGAAAGTTGAGTTAGAGAAAGGCATCATTATATCTTAATCGAGTTGTTTGAATAGACATTTTTGGATAGACTAATTTAAATGGGAGAGATCATAAGGTCTGTAATGCAAGTTTTTTCTTATTCGTTTTGAATTTTGAAGTAATAAGTTGGTTGTTGTGCCTTTGAGCTGTCTTTGTCTTATTTTATGTTAGCTTGTCAAATATTTATGTGTATGTTATGGAAATTTCTAGCAATATTGCTAACCAATCTAGGGATTGTAATATAACCAATTATTAGCATACTCTAATCAAATGTCTTGTCTTAAAGCTACTAATAAGCTAATTTGAAATATATTATATATCTATTTAAATACAACCCATTTTGAATATGAGTTGTACAACCAATATGAAGATTATGAATAGAAATACACTTCAATTATCCCTCCCTTATTAGAAGAGATAATAAACTCCATTTAGCAAAACTAAAAATTAGAACTTTTAAATGAATTAAAATGCTAAGCTCTTTTATTGTTAAATTAATTAATATATTTAATTTTAATCTTAAAAATTATTTGCTACAAGTGTTTTGATAAGTAAGCAATTAGAAGTTACATACTATTGCCATATTATACTACTTAATTGAAGAATTATAAACTAACATATTATACTACTTAATTGAAGAATTATAAACTAACTAATTAAAAAAATAAAAAATACATATAAGGAAAGGATAAATTGCTTAAAAATTGATTATTTGTCTACATTAAATGATACAAAATGTTAAAAATAACTTAAATTGTATAATATTTTTAAGAATTATTATTTTGATATTTTAAATATAATATAATATAATATAGTATGAGTAATATAAAAATAAAATAAAATAATATTATACTACAATTAGTGCAACATGTGAATTATCAACAAATGTAATACACATTCATTGATAAAAACTAAAACTTGACACTCATTATAGTTCAACACGCGAATTATCAACAAATGTAATATAGATTCATTGATAAATACTAAAACTTGACACTTATTTTAAAATAATCTCACTTTGAATAGAGATCACTTAATTAA
This sequence comes from Omphalea diandra, assembly GCA_949677035.1. Classification (NCBI taxonomy): domain Eukaryota; kingdom Viridiplantae; phylum Streptophyta; class Magnoliopsida; order Malpighiales; family Euphorbiaceae; genus Omphalea; species Omphalea diandra. The sequence continues at coordinate 10,667 of CATIWR010308872.1, read as the reverse complement.
CAAAAGATTGTGGGCTACCCTTATTTTCTCCACTTAGACCAAAATGTCATGGGAAACAAAATACTCAAATTTCCCATTACCTTTTCTTTTGGCATTTTGATAAATTAATGTTCCTAGTGTAATTATTAGATTATTCTATAATAAAGTACCTATCTAAGGGTTAAAATTCATAAAAATCTTAGATGTCTTATTAATTGTGTTGAACTCAATTTATTTCAATATTCATCTAAATTCAATGTATATCAATAAAATTACCAAATTAAATTTATTTTAATGATGTTAATATAGTTAAATTTTGGCCTAATTTCATCTTAGTTACATATATGTGTTGCACACGCAATTTGATTAGTTTATGATATATCTATAAAAATGATTATCTCATAAGAAATAAAAATTTAGAAGAATCTATGAGTATTATATAAATAATATTATATTTGTTTAACTATTAATGAGACATTGGGGTCAATTAACTACATTACTTTGTATTTTCTAATTTTAATATAAAAAAATCCAATTCGTATATCCTGGACCTAGTTTCATGTTGCATCATGAACTTGATTCCAAAAATAATGTACGTTTAATGTATATGTATTTCAATGTGCATAAGATTTAATACCAGTGTACATATAAGGACTAATGTGCATGTATTTCAATGTACATGCAGTTTTATATTAATATACATATAGATAAGTACCAAATATAAATACAGTTTAATATCAATATATATTAGTTTGAGTACATGAAATAATATAAACACGGATCCATGATATAATTTTCAAGAAAAATCTCAAACAATGGCTATATGGTTCCTTCAAATCGATAGGGAATTCAAGCAAAAACTAACATGGACGGGCTCCATTCATATCCTCCTTGAGCCCACCCATAACATAATGAGCTGAACCTCCTTATATTTGCCATAGCAAACCAGGGCTAGGCTAGGCCCAGGGTTCTAAAACGAACCCAATTCAATCAGACAGCACTATGGTCCTCTTGTTGCGCGGCGGCTGCTGCTGCTAGTGCCGCTGCTGAACCATCAATTTCCATTTCCATTTCCAAGTTCCAAGTTCTCTTCTTCCTTCATTCTCCCTCTAATCCAAAAGCAATGCACCCAAACCCTTGACACCATCCCTCCATGAATGGAGCCCTTACCACCGATTGGTCATCCAAGATGAGAATATCAACGCCCATTATTCACCCAGGTGAGTCCTCAACCCTCTTCCTCATCAAACGACGCATTTCCGCCTCCTCAACCGCCACTCTTCCCGTAGACCCAGACCCACCCGATCTCTCCTCCCAGCTCGTCACTATCCTCTCCCTTCCAAATTGGCAAAAACATCCCTCCTTCCGCAACCTAATCCCCAATATATCCGCTTCCCATGTTTCCTCCTTCTACTCCACCAACCCAAATCTCGATCCTCGAATTGCCCTCGCGTTTTTCAATTTGTTAGCAAGAAAAACTGGCTTTAATCACACCGTCCAATCCCATTCCTCACTTTTACACATTTTGGTTGCCAACAAATATTTTAGTGTTGCTGAAAAAATCCGCATTTCCATGATTAAGCGCTGCATTTTAAAAGATGATGTGCAGCTTGTTTTAGATTGTTTACGGGAAATGAATAGGGATGATGATAATGAACATAAGTTTAAGCTCAGTCTTAGGACCTATAATGAGGTGTTAATGATGTTAGCAAGGTTTTTAATGGTTGATGAGATGAAAAGAGTTTATGGTGAGATGCTTAACGACATGATTGTGCCAAATATTTATACCTTTAATACTATGGTTAATGTGTATTGTAAGATGGGTAATTTAGTTGGGGCTGATTTATATGTGAGTAAGATTTTTCAGGCCGGTTTGAGGCCTGATACCTTTACTTATACTTCCTTGATATTGGGGCACTGCAGGAATAATGATGTGAATGCCGCCTATAGTGTTTTTAGGATGATGCCGAAAAAGGGTTGTCGAAGGAATGAAGTTTCGTATACCAATGTTATACATGGGCTTTGTCAGGCTGGTCGGGTTGATGAAGGTATTAGTTTGTTTAAGAAGATGAGGGAGGATGATTGTTGTCCAACTGTACGTACTTATACGGTGATTATAGATGCATTGTTTGGAGAGAATAGGAAAATGGAGGCGATGAATTTGTTTAATGAGATGAGGGAGAGAGGTTGTGAGCCAAATGTTCATACGTACACTGTGGTGATTGATTCAATGTGTAAAGAAAGCAAACTTGATGATAGTAGAAGAATGCTAAATGAGATGGTGGAGAAAGAGTTGGTTCCCAGTGTGGCTACTTATAATGCTTTGATTGATGGCTATTGCAAGGAAGGGATGATGGAGTGTGCACAAGAAATTTTGGATTTGATGCAAACTAATAACTGTCAGCCAAATGAACGTACATACAATGAATTGATATGTGGTTTTTGTAAAAAGAAAAATGTACACAAGGCAATGGCATTTCTTAGTAAAATGCTTGAGCATAATCTGAAACCGAGCCTGGTTACATATAATTCATTAATTCATGGTCAGTGTAAAGTAGGTCATTTAGAAAGTGCTTATAGGTTGCTTGATTTGATGAAGGATAATGATGTAGTTCCTGACCAGTGGACTTACACTGTTCTTATAGACAGTCTTTGTAAAGGTAAAAGGATAGAAGAAGCTCGTGTTTCATTCAATTCTCTCAAGGAGAAAGGTATAAAGGCAAATGAAGTGATTTACACTGCTTTAATTGATGGTTACTGCAAAGCTGGGAAGATAGATGATGCTAACTCTTTGCTAGAAGGGATGGTTAGTGACGAGTGTTTTCCAAACTCAGCCACTTATAATGCCCTTCTAGATGGGTTCTGTAAAGAGAGAAAAGTGAAAGAGGCTTTGTTGTTGTTGGAAAATATGGTGCAGAAGGGTGTGAAGCCAACAGTTTCCACATATACAATTCTTATTGTAGCAATGTTGAAAGAGGGTGATTTTGACCATGCTCAGAGGATTTTTGATCACATGGTTTCCTCAGGATACCAGCCTGATGTGTATACTTACACTTCATTTATTCATTCGTATTGCAGCGCAGGGAACTTGACAGAGGCGGAGAATATGATGGATAGGATGAGTGAAAGAGGTGTCATGCCTGATGCATTGACTTACACATTACTAATTGATGCATACGGATGTTTGGGATTATTAAATAATGCATTTGATGTTCTCAAACGCATGTTTGATGCTGGTTGTGATCCTTCTCATCATACTTATTCTTTTCTAATCAAGCATCTTTCAAAGGAAAAGCTGAAAAATGAGAAAAACAGTGGAGGACTTGATTTTGTTCCAGATGTCTTCTTTGTTGATGTTGCTGATGTCTGGAAGAGAATGGAATTTGAAACTGCTGTGGAGCTTTTTGAGAAAATGCAAGAACATGGTTGTTCACCCAATGTTAACACTTATGGAAAGCTCATTATAGGACTTTGCAAAGTGCAGCGTATAGGAGTGGCCCAGAGATTATTTGATCATATGGATGAAAGAGGAATCGGTCCCAGCCAAGATATTTATAATTCTCTTTTCAACTGTTGCTGTGAGCTTGGAATGTATGCGGCTGCAGTGAGACTGGTGGATGCTATGGTGGAGCATGGCCATTTACCACTTCTAGAGTCTTTGAAGTTACTAGTCTGTGGGTTATATGATGAAGGGAAGACAGAGAAGGCTAAAGCAGTTTTCTGCAATTTGCTTCACTTTGGGTATAATGATGATGAAATAGCTTGGAAGATTCTCATTGATGGCTTACTTAAGAGCGGCCTTTCTGATATATGTTTTGAATTACTGGGCATCATGGAGAAAAAGGGTCGGCAGATTCATTCCCAAACATACAGAATGTTAGTTGACGGGCTTGATAAGACATGATTCTTGGTACTGTTTCTCGAGAAGCTGTTTCATTCTGGTGAACAAGGCCTTTCCATTTCAGTGTTGGATATGGAGTGCAGTGCATATAGATGGCATTTCAGAATCTTTGATACCTAACGTCCAAATAAATACTTGGGATTTATTGGTTCAAGAATCTGCAGTTGCCTGTCAATGAGGGAGCACCTGTATTACAGGACACAACTTGTTGGATGCAGCAGCAGAACCAAGTGAAGAAAGAAAATCTTAGACGAGAATCAGGAGGCAAGCGATGAGTAACCTTCCCTGAATTTCTTTTTTTTTTTTTTAAAAAAAAAATTATAATTGCATCCATGAGTCTTATTCTATTTGAGTTTTTCCAGCTAATTTTGGAGTTTTGTGGTCCTAGGGGGTTCAGCGCACACACTTGTACACATGTATAAATGATAAATTTAGGCTGCTTGAAGAGGACCATAACTAGGTAATGACTTCTCTTATATTATATTTCTGAGGCATAAGATTTTCATTATTTGCATGACGACTTCGTAATTTCTTTTTATCCGTAGATAACTAGTTCATTGAAAATTTTTGTAGTGTTTCCTTTGTTGATTAAATCTTTAGTGAGAAAAAGAAATCTTGCTTTGAACTTTATTTGATGAGCTCTGTAGTTTAAAGTTGGTACCATTTGATTTCGTGGGAACATTTTTAGTGCTGTTGAGTATTTAGAGTGGTTGATTACAGTTCTAAACTTGGGCAATTGTAATTTTCATGCCTGTGACTGCTGAGAATTCCATCTGGACATTAACTTTGGAAAACTGTTAATTCATGTTGTCAAAACATCCTCAATGGGAAAAGTTTGGAGTACATTGATTTATTATTCAATGTGGAACTAGGTTGCATTGAAGGTAAGAACGTTTTATTTATTTATTTTTTTCGGTTATCGTCTGCAATGCGAGTCATCTGATCCACTGGAACACTTTTTTTTTTTTTTTTTTTATCTTTTTTCTTTGAATAGTTCTCTGAGTTAGTAGTAACAACAGATGAATATGTGTTACAGCTTAGCTGGAGTCTCAGAGAACTAATCACAAACATGAAACAAGAAGCTGAAGAGTTTTTAATCATTCTGTGACAGACTTTTGGATTTGTACTGTCAACCTTGATTAAATATATTTCAATTATTTAATAGAGACACTTTCTGCTAGCAATTGCTCATATTTTTAAGGAAAATACTGCTAGAAATTTGGTGTTTGATGTTGGAGTAAGTGGAACATCTTTGACAAGCATGAGTTATGCTAACAAATCTTCTTGCCAAGGTGCTTGGGACATGGCTGTAATGTTAATAGATTGGGGGTGGATAGCAACTTTGATTCATATCTTACCAAGAAAAAAAATAGACCAAAATAAGGGGATATTCCATTATTTAATGCAAGGTATTTTCTTATTGAATTCTGATCCAGTTTCAGGTTCTAGCTAATGTGCTATTGATTGTGAGTTGGTGAAATTGATTTTTACAATGCCCAATTTTTAAATGTTGCACACACCCTCTGATTTATGTCTATTTCATTCTATGTGGGTCATATAATTAACTGATTGCAGTCATTTGAAAACAAAACGTGCATGCTGGTTTTCCTATAGAGTTTTAACAAATTCAAATTTATACTGTTCCACTCATTCCTTAGCAAAATTCTCAAATGTCATTGTGACATCTCAGATTCTTCAATAAGTGGCTTATAAATTTTTTTAGGTTGGCAAATGTGTACTACCTTGATCTGCCTTTTAATAGAAATATCACCTTTGTTTCCTAGATACTCTTGAACCTGATAAAGATGCTTTATTGTGTTAAGAAAGGTGAATACAATTGCGTTGAAATTTTAAAAGGGATAATTTTAAAAAGATAAAAATTTAGTTGAAACAGAATGATAAATGCTGTTAGTACTGACAAAAGCTGGCATTAATGTGTTGACAAGAGTGCTTTCTAGAAATATGAAGAAATTCTTATTGGTAGTGAATGTTAGTTTTGGAAGCAAAGAGCAGGTTTTATTCAATAATGGAAAAGTAAAACAAGGTGGATACTTTCAGCTATACACTTCCTGGGTATTTGGGTTCAATATCTACAAAATTTGTTTTAAGAGCATTATGTTTGGTAAGGCAAAATAGGAGGAAAAGGGAATGAAAGGATTCAAATATTTAACTTCTTTTTTGGTTAAAAAATGAGGAAGCTATGGACACAAGGAGAAAACAAACAAATATTTTGGAAGATTTTTGTATTGGTCCCACCAAATTTCTCTTTGGAAAATGTAAAACTCGTTAATTTTGTAAGTAATTTTTAACGGTTTTCCTCCTTCAAATTTTGTATTCACTTGTAAAAAAGTAACTGAATTATAAATGTTTATTTTCTGTCTCTTGTCATGGTCTCCTGTTCCTTTTCCCACATAAAATTGAACAAGATGGTAGTTAAAGACAAAGTGACGCAATAATGAGGATTTTAGACTCTAATTATATTGGGTATCATGGTTTTTTAGAAAAGTTATCCCTTCCCAGAGCTTAAATGTGGGATGATGTCTCAGTTATCTTTTGATGTAATATTGAGATTATTCTCATTTTCCACTGCATAGGATGGTGTTTTTATGCTACCTTGAGTGATGGATGCTTCAGCATTGTTGCTTTGGTGATAGAATATCAGTGGAGCAGATGAGTTACCAACCTGAAGGCTTGTAATTGAGGTAAAGTATTTGCTTGAATGGTATGTGACTATTGTATCATGCTTATATCTTCTTTAAAATAAATAGTTTCATCATCTTATATTTTTTCACTCTTTGTCTACTTCAATCTCAATTGGATAAATTTCCTTTATCCTTAATTAGTAATTGGTTATTCTAAATTGCTATGTTTTGGTAGGAGAATTAAAAGAAAAGGGTAAGGCTTTAGAAAGCCTAAATAGAATGAGAAGACATACGTTGATACATTGAGGCCTTCAGATTGAAGCCAATTTCTAACAGCATCACATTAGTAAATTAGTGTCCAGGTAATTGATAAAAGAAGAACATGAATTAACCTTTGAGGGTCCAAAATTGTATCTTTGCTAGAGCCCTCTTATTTCACACATTGAATTCCAATCTAAATCTTGGCTTTTAAAAAGGTTGCTTATACCACTGTGTATCTTGTGAGCATGGAATTAAATAACGGCTGTTGTGTTATGTAACGGTATTTTTGCCTTCAATTACCTTTATACCCATTATTTAACAGTCGAAAAATTTTTGTAACCCATAATAACCGCAATGGCCATTACATGACTAAAACAACAGTTACATAATGGTAACAGCCATTACATAACGGTTCTTTTTTTTTTTTTTTTTTTTGCGTAGAGTTCACATGGTGCAGTCCAATTTTCTGTTCTAATAGTTAGCTAGCACCCATAAATGCACCAACAACCAGCTTTCATTTGGGTTTTTTCATTTCCCTTTCATTTTTCTTCTTCTCCTCTTTTATTTCTTTTTCTTTCGTTTCATTTGTGCCAAACCAAAATCTAACCAGCTTTCCTTTAAAAAAATTCTTCATAGATTAACTTAGAAACATCACTAAAAAAAGAGAGTAAAACTTATGCTTATTAGTTAGTTGTAAGTCATAATTTTAGTGAATTATGAAAATATTTCTTAGTTTATAATATTTTGCAATTTTTTGCATAAAAATTGTGTTGCGGTTTGTCGTTTCCATTATGTTTGGCTGGGACAAGCCCATTATCATTACACATGACTGCGACCGCAATTTAAATCCACACTTGTGAGAACTTCAACTTTGTTCGCTTATCTTAGGTAACTCAGGCTTTTTATAAATGAATAAAAAATTTCTTTAGTTATTACCACTATAACTATGAGATAATTCAGCTGCAAATGATCAATAATTTAGTTTTGAATAAAGTGAAAACGTGGCTTGATATTGTTAAATATTGGAAATCTTGCTGTATAAACTTTAAAAGGGAACACATAAAAGAAAAAAAAAAAGCCTACAAGAAGGCAAGATGACTAGGAAGAGTGATGAAGAATTATTAGAAAAAGGGAAGATAATAATTTAAAGTGTAACACAAACAAAAAAAAACTTTAAAGGCTCAATATACTTAAAAGAATGATCTGGAGTTTACCCATGCTTAATTATTTAGGACTTTAATTGAGTAGTTTTTGAGTCTCCATGTACAAACCTGTTGTTTTGCTTAATTAGCTGGTGGCTAGTATTTTGCAACTTCGAGATTTAGGGTTTGTCTTGATTTCCATCTTTGCTAGAATAGGCTGGCTGGATAAGGTTTATTACTTTTTGTTTTTTTTTTCTGAGTCCTTATTGATTTGGAATAATATTATTCGTTTTAGTTTTCTTTGCGAGTCCAAATCCTTAGAGGATTAGGAGTTCAAGACTACCTTTGGAAGCCAATGTCTTGAAGGGTTAGGGTTACTTGTATCTTTGATTATTCGTTCTTGGAATTCTCACTTTTGTATTTTTCAATCCATCATAATTTCTACAATTGTTGCCTCTTGGATTGGTGGTGCACTTCAAAGTTAAGTGTGATCTCTTAAGAAATTTTGATTCCAAAGTGTAGAATCATAAATGTTGTTTGTCAATAGAAACAGTAATTTTATGAAGAGGCCATTGTGTGTGATGTGTTAAGACCTTTACGTTTGGAAAAGATGTTATGATGATTTAACCTTTAGTAGTTCTACCACAACATGCCCCTTGATTAATTGGAATACATGAGTGGTACTTCATTTTTCTTACCAGACTCAGAATCAACCTCTTGGCGACCCTCATGAATTATTGTTTTTGGCATGCCGGAGTTTTTCCTGCTTTTGATTAGTTTCTGACTTTGATATCCCACTATTGTCCTCTCTATTGACTGTTTGTATGCCAGCAACATCAATATTACTTGTCAATTAATTAAACTAGTCTATATTATTTTAATTATATTTAAAAATATTAATAAAATAAAATATTCAAACAAAATATGTGAGTAAGTAAATAATATTCATTTTCGAAATAGATAGTATATGAAAACTATTTTTTAGCCTTATATTTTTTAGTTGCTTATTTTGTACTTTTCTTTTAATGATTCTTTATTTTCAATTTAGTTAGTGAATTTTATATGGAAATCCTAATTGCTTATGTGTCAAACTGTTAGTTTGATAAATGTCAAGTTTTTATATTGTATAAACAATTAGCTAACAACTGACAATCACTCATTTAAAACTGAATTTAAGACCAAAATTAATTATATATATTGATTTTAAATGTTTCATCTAGAGTAAGTAGGATGAGAAGTGCTGTCTTACAGTTTTTGCTATGCGATTTGCAGAAACTTTGGTCAATTGTGAAAGATATTCTTCGTGCACTATCTTTTGATGGTATATAAAATGAATTCAATCAATAAACTATTCTTTAACCAAATAACATTAGTGGAATCAATGTAGTAATGCTTTTCAGTGTTTTGCTTCATACTTCAACTCTATTTGAGCAACAATAATTTCCTCCATTTGTCTAGGCAACATTCTATCAGAAGGATGGGCGGCATGGCAAAAGTTGGTTTGAAGTCTTAAATCCATAAAACATAGTTGACTTGAATGCCTGAAGGAATCCAAGGAAAAGGTAAATAGCCATGAAACTGTCATATGCTTAAAGGTTGACTGACTTATAATAATATTTGCAACTTTTTCAATGATGCAGAATAGTATTATTACTTGAGCACAAAAGAAAAATCACTATCTCTTGGTGTCTAGAAGTGTCAGTTCATCTTCCTGCTCCAAAATCAGTCAGACGTTCGACACGTATCATCAGGTTTTCGTGAGAAGAGAAAAAGAATGAGGAATATAAAAGATCAACAATCGATTGTGCATGAAGCATCTGGTTCGTTTTAATGGACAGTGTGTGTGCTAGTAGTGAAAATTTATACAATGCTACCAGTGCATTGCATTTTTGCTCATAAATTTGGTGAATTTCACATATATGCGAGTGCAAGATGTAACTATATTTGTATGTCTCAGGTGCGTTGAATAATCTCTCCTTGATAGTCCATGTGCATAAATTCCAAGTTATTTTGAAGAAATGGATAATCTATTATGGCAAGGAGTAACAGTGAACAGTTCTATCGTGTTAACCCAGCATTTGAGTTTTTTTTAATGTTACATTATATAATTTTATCATTTTGTTTTTATTTTTTTAAAATTTGTTTAGATCAATTTTTCCACTTTTTCATAGACTTTCTAATTGTATTTTTTTTTTAAAAAAAATTAAACAGCTAAATATGCCTTTGATGAGTAATGGTAATTCATAATACCGCATTACATGAACTTTTAAGATGCATAATGTAATCCTCACAACTTCTCCAGCCATCCCCTTTAAAATTCCAATTTCTTCTAATTACATATATAACAAAAAAAAAAAAAAAAAAAGGTGAACAACACGTACAGACCCCTGCCGTCTTCGACAATAAATCAGCAATTGAGGATTAAAGGTTGGGAGAGTGCTGTGATTCCAGATTTGAGATATATTAGGGTCAGGAAAAAGGGTCGTTATGATATTTGAAAATTATTTTATGCCTTTGACCAATTTTTATCATTGACTAATAGAAAATCCTATAAAAAATAATGGCAGGATTAAATAGTTTAACAGAATTGAACCATAAAGATATTTTAGTATAATATATAAAGTGGAGGATTGTTTAGCACAATAATGAAAAATTATAAAAATATTTTAGTATAATATATAAAAGTGGAGGATTATTTAATATACCAACAGAAAATTCAAAGGGTAATTTATTTAACCTATA
>CATIWR010308839.1:0-11050 GCA_949677035.1 Omphalea diandra | reverse complement strand
TATATATATATATATATATATATATATATAACATAAATTTTGTAACTCATTTTACATCATTTAAATAAGGGATATTCTCCTATAAAATATGGATATAAGCCTGCAAGTTAGTGCAGTTACTAGGAATTTATACAAGTCCATAAGTCTTAACATAATAAGGTTCATAATATATACACATATACATCCTTAAAAAAAAAAAACTCAAAACATAGTAAGATCCTAACCTTCCTCGTCCTTAACCTTTAATATAGAACTTATAATAGTTACCCAATTGGGTGAGCCTTTCATACTCAGTGAATAGATAAGCCCATATCTCCTTAAGTTAAAACATCATACATCAAAATAATATGCATATATAGGTAATCAATGCAAGTCTTAAAATATCTTCATTCACATGACTGTATGTCATAAATGCAATCAAGGCAACTTAAGTCCATTGGTAAATCTCACTTATGGCATTATGGGAGACTTCCTCTCATTCCTTTGAGCCAATCCTTACTCCGAAAGGAGTTTTCTCACCTGTCCACTTAACATTATATCTCTTGTGAGGAGTTGCCTCACTAGCCATGTTTTCTTTTACACAGGGGAGTGTTATCATAATAGTGTCATGCATGCAATCTTTTCATTTAACATTATAATCAATTCACACCGTCAATCCAAACATAGCTAGCTATGTATCATTGTAATCCCCACATCATCCTTATGATTACCAACACACATAAACAATATCATATGCTTTCATATATCATCATCATCAATGCCTATGACATCAAACATATATATTAAGTCATTTATAAACATATTTAAATATGTATATAAGTATATACTTGTCATATTCATAGCTTGTACATCAAACATTGATGACATTGAAACATATTTTGCATGATGCATGAATGTTAAGCTTTGAAAACATAAGGTTACATGAGGAGGCGTGAGAATATCAATTCACCTCAAGCTATATCTCTTTCCTGATATGCATAAATTCTAATTTTCTTTATCAATATCATAAGCTCTAATAGCACATAACAATTAAACACATGTATCAATCAAACTAAGTCCATTTGTAAAGGAAATAACTTAACTTTCATTAACATATCAATGTTCATGTCTAGCTCAATTAGGTGAAGGACACTCCTTTCCATCATGTATAAAACACCAATCATAAGTCTAGAGAATCAAACAAAGTCAAAGAAACTCATTTAACACCAATCTTCCTTGTATAATGAATTTAGTTACATAAGAACACTTATAGTGTTCATTAAGACATCAATATTACCTTTAGTGCAACTAAGGTGTAGAACATCATTCAATCTTAATTTCCTTCTCAAATATGAATATTATAACACTAATAATCATTTAATAAATCATCAAACATGAAGAACCGTGAAGAATAGCCTAAACTCTTCAAGTACATCCAAAACTCCTTTGGAAGATAACATCACCTTTCATGTCGTACTAACACCAAACTTTTTCCCTTCCATTAACACCAAAATCAAAAACACCATAAACACACTTGTTCAAGTATATAACAAATATACAAGAAATATGCTAGGTTATAACTTGCATGAAATAGGTAGGAGAAAATCACTAAGTTGCTTAAAAGATGGATGAGCAAACTTTGTTCTCCTAACTTAATTTGGTGGCCATGAATAGACGAAACATTTTAGAAGGGTTTGGGTGAGTTTTAGACTGATCAAAATTAAAGAAATATGATGTTTTATAGTGAAAATAAATGGAATAAGGGTGGAAAATAACCATTTTAGATGTGCGGGCTTATTTAACAAAATTTTGCACTTTTGGCTATTAATTAAGGTTCGATTTCTAAAAGTTTTTCCTATTTTCATGCATTTCTTGCTTCAATTTCCAACTCTTCCATTGTTCCTCTAAGAAACTTCAAATACCAACTCTAAACATTTAAAACAACATTGTCATGTCATTTAAATGTGCGTAGGCACACATATTAAGCATACATTAAATAAGCATAGATAACAACACAAGGTAACTATGCAACCATCTAACTCTTCTTTCCTTCCATTAAAATACTTCAAATACAAACTTTATGCATCTAAAACACATCATTCTCATGTCATTTAAATGTACATTAGGTGCCTATGTTAGGCATATGTTAAACAAACATAAGTAATAACAATAAAATAAGACAGTTATGCACCAAACCTTACACCAAAATAATGCAATTACAATCCAAACCTTACAAAGTTCCTCAAAGAGATTCTTTTAAACAAAAGGATAATTAGAGAGTATGATATAGTTTCCTTCATTAAGGAATCCATTATAATCATCTAAAATAAACTCCTACCTAAGCTCAAGGATATAGGTTGCTTCTACATTCCATGTTTAATTAGAGATGTCATTTTGACATGGGAGTGTGATTTAGGGGAAAGTGTGAGTTTAATACCCTTATTAGTTTTGAGAAGTTGAAATTAGGAGAGTTAGAACTTTCCCCCATATCTCTACAACTTACATATAAGTTAATAAGGTATCCAGTAGGAATTTTGGAGGATCTATTCATCATAATTGGCAAGTTCCATATACTAATGGATTTTGTTATGCTAGTTATAAAGGAAGATGTACATATCCCTGTGATTTTAGGGAGGCCATTTCTTGCCATAGTCAATGCCTTAATTGATGTCAAAAGTGGTAAACTTATCTTTTGAATTGGTGATGAATTAATAAAATTCAATATTTTCAAAATGGCCAAACAATTAATTATGATTAAAGATTATTTTCAGGTTGATATGATTAATGGCTTTGTTGAAAAGGGGTTATTGAAGCAAAATTATAGAGATCCTTTTAAGACATTCATAGCGTGTTATGATGATTTTGCTTATAAAGAAAAAGAAGAAGTGGTAAAACCTATCCACCTTCTTAAAGTAACACCATTTTTGCCACCTGTAAAGAGCTTAAGGTATAAGCCACTTTAACATAAAATCTTTAAGCAATCATTGTCTATTGATGAATTTCCAAGGGTAAAGCTCAATCCATTATCTAAGAAATTATTGGTCCTGAAAGTACTTACCATATTATTTGTAACTTTGCATTGAATGATGAATATGAAGATAAATTGCTTAGGTTGCTTAGATAACATAAAAGAATAATTTGCCATAATTTTTATTACTTGAAAGGCATAAAATCTTTTATATATATGCATCATATACTAATGAAGGAAGGTTGTAAATCATTAATTGAACACTAATAAAAACTTAACCCTAATATGAAAAAGGTTATTAGAAGTGAAGTCATCAAGTTGCTTGATGTTAAGATCATTTACCCTATCTTTAATAGTGAGTGGGTAAGCCTCGTTCAAGTAGTGTTAAAGAAGGGTGGGGTGATAATGTTAAAGAATGAAAGTAATGAACTAATACCCACTAGGATGATAATGGGTTGGTGAATGTGTATTGATTATAGGAAGCTTAATAGAGCCACCTGTAAGGACCATTGCCCTTTTTCTTTTATTGACTAGGTTCAAGAAAGGTTAGCTAAGTATTCTTTTTTCTATTATTTTGATGGTTAGTTGGGATTTTAAGAAATCCTTGATGACAAAGAAAAACCATTTTTTTACAAGTCCCTGTGGCATCTTTTCATTTAGAAGAATGCCTTTTAGTCTTTGCAATGCTCCCTGTCACATTCTCAAGATGTATGGCATCTATTTTTTTTTATTTTCTTGAGCAAATAATGGAAGTTTTTATGCTTGATTTCTTTATATATGCCATTACAATTGATTATTATTTGAACAACTTGGCTAAAGTTTTGCATCGATGCTAGGAGGTTAATCTAATGCTTAACTGGGAGAATTGTCACTTCATGGTTAATAAGGGTATTGTATTTAGTCATTTGGTTTCTAACTGTGATGTTGAAATTGATACAACAAAGGTTGAAGTCATTGATTGACTACCCCCCCTGATGTCTATTTGAGGACTCTAGAGTTTTCATAATCATGCTAGGTTTTTATCAATGATTTATTAAGGATTTCTTTAAGATAACTAAGCCTTTATGTTATTTACTTGCTCAAGATATTATCTTTAATTATGATTAATCTTAATTCTTTTTGCAGGATTAAAGAGGCATGATTTTAGCATCCCATCATACCATTACCAAATTGGAGCTTGCACTTCAAGATCATGTGTGATATAAACGATTTCACTATTGGTGCAGTCTTGGGATAATGAAGAGACAAAAAGCTTTATGCCATCTACTATACTAGCAAGATCCTTGATGAAGCTTAAATGAACTATATAACTACTGAAGGAGTTGCTAGCTACAACGTTTGCCATCAATAAGTTTTAAGCCTACCTAGTTAGTGCTAAGGCTATCATTTATACTGACCTTTCTACTTTGAAATAGCTTTTCTTCAAGAAAGATGATAAACCTCAACTTATTCAGTGGATCCTACTACTATAAGAATTCATGGAGGTTTGAAATAAGAAATGCATTGAAAATGTGGTAGCTGATGACCTCTCTAAGCTTGAGAGAAAGATAGAGAAAGAGTAATCCAATATCTTTCTAATTGACGATTATTTTTAGATGATCACTTAATAGTGGTTTATCAATCATAAATTTCATGGTCTACCAATATTATTAACTATTTGGTTTGCAATGACTTACCTCCTGACTTGAGTTACCAACAAAAGAAGAGGTTTTTGCATGATATCAGAAACTACTACTAGGAAGAAGATTTATTATATAAAAGATGCAATGATGGCCTTTTACAAAAATGCTTACCCAAAGATAAAGTGCATGATGTTTGCGACATTGCCATATCATGAAAGTGGGAGGTCATTTTAGCTTTTTTAAAACAACTATAAAGGTACTCCAATATGGTTTTTATTGGCCAATCTTATTTTGTGATGCCCAAAAATTTGTACTCAATTGTGATAGATGTTAGCAAATAAGCAATATCTCAAGGAGCAATGAAATGACCCAAAATGAGATTCTAAAGGTCGAACTTTTTGATGTATAGGGAATAAACTTGATTGACCCCTTCTCATTTTTCCATGTGAATAGGTATTCAATTTGATTATTTCATAACCAATAAAAAAAACTATTCTAATTGACTTGATTTTGAAAATCTTAGAACTGAAATTATTTAAAACAAATTATTGCATTAGGTTGGTCCAACCTAGGATAAAGCTCTCTTTTAATCTTGACAATGTAGATTGATAAGTTCTAACATCATTTTTAAGTTTGCAGTTTTTAAGATAGGTTTGCACTGAAAGTTGGATGAGAGTCTAAATCTCAACCATTGCGAAAGACATTCTAATTTGTGGTCAAAAACCTCTAATTCGTTACCCTGACATTAGAAAAGAAATTGATGAACATGAACTAGACGAATTCATAGAGCAAATCATAGCCACGACCTTGCTAAGAAAGACATGAAGTTCAAACAGTCGAATTCGTGGTGACCAACGTGTTGGTAATCACGACTGTGGCTTTTGTAACTGATTGGAGGGAACTAAGTCCATAACCAGAACTTGTTAGGTGTCTAAGATAACCATTGACATATCAAAATTCGTAAGGGTGAAATGGCTTTATAGATCGCAATATGCTAAAGTAATTTTTCCTTATCAAATAGAAGGATTTGCTATGCCAGTCGCGCCCAAGAAGAAATTAAATCACTGCCATAACTTTTGGTTGGTTAGAAGAATACAATGACTATTTTGCCTAGAAGTCCAATAATAACACATGACGTGGACTAATCGTTAGATAAAAAAAGGGTTCTCTGTTGGGATTTTAACCTTTTTAGCATAAGATGGGAAATCGCGACCACGACTTACTAGTCAGGATCGTGAAATCAGTTTGACTGGTATTTAATGCAAAATTTGCCTAGCTTGTCTTAGAGATTTAGATATAGTTTCTTTGTAACATATCTTTGGTGATTATTGCCTATAAATACTCCATCAAACAAACATAAATGTAAAAGAATAACATTGAATATTATTAAACTCTTGCAATTGTGTTTCTCAACCTTTAATTCATTGTATGTGAGTTGATATTAGTGGGTGTGAGCATTAAACACCATTGTAATTGGGTTTGAGAATTAGCCTAGTTGTACAACTCTTGTATAGGTTAAGTGTGAGAATTTGCGAAAACACTTAAGAGATTTTTGTGTAAGCCTTAAAATATAAGTTGCAAGATTGTGTGTGAGCCACAAACACAAAGTGTATTTGAAACACCATTTAGTGATAGTAGAACACATAATTATGAAGAATTATGAAGTGGACATAGGGTTCATTAATATCCAAACCACTATAAAATATTATGTGTTCATCTATTTTCCTACTCCTTCAAACTCAAATTCATTATCTTCCCTCTAATTTTTTAAATACCCAACAATTCAATCCCCTTTTTGGTGCTTAAGGGCCAACAAGTAGAATCAGAGTTAGGCCTTATTGAAACCCTTTATTGAGTGAGCAAAGACATATGGCACAAAAAGAAGTCTACTCCCATCTCAAGCCATACTTCGATGGATTCGACTATAAGTATTAGAAGTATAGGATGAAGATATATTTGGACAACAATGTGGTGGATCTTTGGGATATTGTGGCGAAAAATGGAAGCCTCCTACTAAGGTGATTGATAGAAGTGAAGAGTTAATCCTAAGGAAAGAATGGGTGAAAGCTCATAAAAGATCAAATGGAAGAAATAAAAGGGCAATGGTAATTCTTCTTAGCTCTTTGTTAAAGGAAGAAATAGGAATAACACAATATTGCCTCACAGACCATGGAATTTGGAAAGCTTTAAAAAATTACCATAAAGGAACAACTTTGGTGAAATCTAATAGATTGGAGATGTATGTAATAAAATGGTAGCTATTCATGATTAAAGACAATGAAAACATCACCGATATAACAAATAGACTTCTATCCATCATCACAAACATAAAGAAATTTTGAAGAATACTCACTAATCATAAGGTAAACACCAAAATATTTAAATCCTTACCTCTTGAAAAGTTTGGCGCTAGGGTATGTAGTATTCAAGAGTCAAATCTAGAAATTGAAAAAGTGCCAACATATGTCCTCATAGGCAAACTTCTCATTCATGAGCTAGCCTTGACAAAGAATGAAGAGATGAAGAAAATGAGAGGGTAAGAGGACAAGTATGACAAAATAGAGAATGAGACTTTAGCTATAACATCTAAGGATAAAGGAGTAAAGGCTTTTCAAGTGATGATGATAGTGACCAAAAAGCTGATAAGAAGAAGAAAAGATAGAAGGAACTTCAAGAAGGTATCTCTTAATCTCAAAGAAAAGAAGAGTGAAGTAACATGTTATGAGCGTGGCAAGTAAGGCCACATCGAGTATGATTGTCCTAAGCTGAAAAAGAAGAAGAAAAAGGAGAAAGAAAAGAAGAAAAGCTTCAAAGCCAATAGGGATGATAGCTCTAGTGAGGAGAATGAAGATGAGGAAGTGGCAAATCTATATTTCAGGGCACAAGAAGACACTTCCGATTAGGTAAGTTCTTCATCCCATTCAAGTGAAAATTATGATGTATTTGATGATGTAGATGATGAGCTCTTAGAAGCTTTTACTTTAAGATGTGACAAATATAAATCACAAACGAAAACTTATAAAAAGAAATGCTCAAAACAGAAAAATGAGTTTAACTCATTAAATGAGCTTATAAGTGAGTTGAGGACTTCAAATGAAGAACTCAAAAAATATATTAAAAGTCTTACTAGATCTTCTTCTTTTCTAAACTCCTTGAGAAAGGAAAATGATACGTTAAAAAAGAGGTAATTGAGCTTAGAAATTCCATTTCTAAGTTTCATAAAGGGAATGAAGCTTTAGATACATTAATTGTATCTCAAAGACCTCCCCTAGTAAGACATGGTGTTGGCTTAAATTGAGCCTCCTCATCATCTGCACCCCCCTCTCACTATTTTCATTAGAGCTTCACACCTCAAACATCTAGTATCAAGGTAGTTAGGAGGAAGAGTGCTCATAGCACTAAGCCACCAATGCCCAAGGGCAAGGGAAAGGCACCTTAAGGCTTAAAACCTAATAAAAAGGCTAATCATGCATTCATCTATACTAAGAAAAATGCTCACCCCAACACATACAAGAATTTCTCTTCTGCTCATAATCATTCATGCATATGCTCATACTTTCACCATCATAGTATGAGAAGGCCCCCCTTATTCTTACTAAAGTTATGCATAGGGGAAAGACTTACAAGTCTAAACTCTAATGTCATTATTGCATGAATTTTGGTCATATAAACACCTTTTGTTATAAGGGAAGGCTCACCTCAAATTAGAGGACCCTTCAAGACCTAACCCCTAAAGACCTAAGTACATTTGGGTACCTAAACAAAAGTAATTTGTTTATGTTGTGTAGGATTATATAGTAGCCACTAATGAAGACAATGATTGGCATATTGATAATGGGTGTTCAAAGCATATGATGAGCAACAAAAAGTTATTCATAGCCATAAAAGAGAATGAAGGTGGCAATGTCACTTTTGAGAGTAATGCCAAAGGTAAGGTTAATGACATTGGAACAATTGGTAAAAATGGTTGTTCACTAATTGACAATATTCTCTTAGTTGATGGTTTATAACATAATTTGTTAAGTGTAAGTCAAGTATGTGATAAATGTAATAAAGTCACCTTCGACCCTATAAAGTGTCAAGTTACCACTTTGGTGGATAAAAAGGTAAGGTTTAAAGGGGGGCAATACCTATTTAATTGACTTAGACAATTTGGCTAACCAATCTTTCAATTGTCTTGTGTCCTTTAGTAATGAGGTTTGGCTTTGGCATAGAAGACTTAGTCATGCTAGCATGGAACTCCTACAAAGCCTATGTAAAGGAAAGCTAATGGAAGGTCTTCCCAAGCTAAAATTATGAAAAGAAAAGACATATATACCATGACAAATGGGGAAACAACATCAAGCTTCCTTTAAAGCAAAGAATATTGTAAGCACATCTAAACCTTTTTAATTTATCCATATGGACTTGGTTGGACCTACTAGGACTACTAATTTAGGTGGAAAGTATTATGCATTTGTCCTAGTTGATGATTACTCTAGGTTTAGTTGGGTGTCCTTTCTACCTTATAAGAATGACACATTTGATGCTTTTAAAAGTTTTGCAAGCAGAGTTTAAAATGAAAAAGGTTACTTCATTTCTTTTATAAGGAGTGACTATGGAAATAAATTTCAAAATGAATCTTTTGAAACTTATTACCTAGAGAATAAGATTTCTTATAACTTTTTAACTCTTAGAATACCATAACAAAATAGTGTTTTAGATAGAAAAAAAAATAGAACATTAGTAGAGATGGCTAGAACCATCCTTAATTAGTATTCTTTACCTAATTACTTTTGGGTCAAAGCCATCAATACTTCTTGTTATATTGCTCATCATGTTTTCAAAAGACCTATTCTCAATAAACTTCTTGTGAGCTTTGGAATAGTAGAAAACCTAAGATTTCATACCTAAGAGTTTTTGGGTGCAGATGCTACATCTTAAATACCAAAGACAACCTTGGAAATTTTGATTCTAAGACAAATGATATTTTTTTGGTTTATTCCACCTCTAGTAAGGCCTATAGGGTTTTCAATAAAAGTACTATGGTTGTTGAGGAGTCAATGAACATTGTGTTAGATGAATATAGTAATCTTGGGAAAGGTTTTCTTATTGATAGTCTTACAGGTGACTTTAAGAAATTTGAGTTAAAGTCAACTTCAAGAGAAATGGTAATAGAACTTAATGAAAACAAGTCATCAAAAGAAGAAAAGGAATCTCAACCATAACATGTAGAAATTTCAGCTCAAGATCTTCTCAAGGATTAAAGATTCTCTAAACATCACCCAAAGGATCTAAATATTAGTGATAAATCTAAAAGAGTAAGTACTAGATCTAAACTTCATGCATTAGACAATAATCTTGATTTGTTTCTTAATTTGAGCCAAAATAAATTGACAAGGCTCTTAATGATGAGAGTTGGGTGATTGCCATGCAAGAGAAACTCAACAAATTTGAGAGAAACAAAGTACATGAACTTGTTCCTAGGCTTAAGGAACACTCTATTGTATTATGCAAGTAGGTGTTTAGGAATAAATTAGATGAACAAGGTTTTACTACTAGAAATAAAGCTAGATTGGTTTCAAAAGGGTACAACCAAGAGGAAGACATTGATTATGATAAAACCTATACCCTCGTAGAAAGATTAAAGGCTATTAGGATTCTCTTAGCTTATGCATGTCACATGAACTTTAAACTTTTTCAAACGGATGTCAAAAGTGCATGCATTTTTAAATGGTCTTATTGAGGAGGAAGTTTGTGTTGAACAACCTCTTAGATTTGAATCTCATATTTTTTCAAATCATGTTTATAAATTAACTAAAGCCTTATATGGTTTGAAATAAGCTCAAAGAGCTTGGTATGAAAGACTTAGCTCATTTCAAAGATGAAATTCATGCCTTCTTGTCAAATTTAGGCTAGAATGAGTTTATCTTTCGAGATGAACCTAAATATGAAGAAATAGTCAAAGAGTTCATGTGTATGATCACCTTGAACAGAAGAGCTGAATCAAAGGCAAGTCAGTACGGGTTAATTTTTCATGCTTTTGGGGACCCTTACTTTATTACCTTTGAACAACTTTCTAACCTTTTCAACCTTCAAATGGGTGATGGTATCCCTTTCATCATCTCTGCACTTGATATCATCTATTTTGAATTTTAGTTTGAAATATCCATTAAAACAAAACATGACCTAAAGATATCTTTGGGTAAATATATTCGCACCCAACCAAATTGGTTTCTTCATCATATTATTACTTTTTCTATAAATGTTAGAGGTGATGGGAACGAAAAGGTCTCCCAAAAAGACCTAGCTTTTTTGTTTTGCTTAACCAAAAACAAACTCATCCAAATCGGCCAATACTTTATGGATCAATTGATTCACATGAGTACGAACCCTAAGAGCTAATTTCTCCTACCTTCTCATGTCATAGTCATCTATAGGTATGTGGGAGCCCTTAATGAGGAAAATGAAAAATTCTTCATAAAGAAATATTTGCCATCCC